>BGPR01008762.1:0-19281 GCA_013235015.1 Araneus ventricosus | reverse complement strand
TTCTAGATTTCAACCCAAAAGAGATCGGTTAGAAATGAAGCAGATGGGCTCAGGGGAGCCAAAAAAACTAAACTAAAGTGAACATTATGAAGCTTACTATTGTAATATTGTATATTGGGTTCTTTTCCGCTATAAGCACGCCACTTGGCGGCTTTTTTTTGTCTTGGCGAATTTTCTTTGAACTTTGAATCACCAGTTGGCTCACTTTCTTGAAGATTAATGACGCACGCTCTATTTTTGGCAAGCTAAGGATTCAAGATCCAAACAGCGCCAATTTGGCCGAAAATGCCTGTTGTGTGTTTAAAAGAATGCAGATACTCAGTGCGGGTTTAGCTAGTTTAACATAAACCATTACTGGTCTGGCATAGGATATTGATTTAGTTGGTTGGTTGTGTGAGGTTTAATGGCGCAAGAGCCATTTTTGGCTAAACTGCGCCAAGATATTGATTTAAAGTTTGTTTAAAAATTCACAATTAGCAGTTTCATTTGAATTGTAAGTGATTTTCAAACCTTTGATTTCGCACCAAAAAAGGGTTGCAATTAATTCACATCTCACAAGAAATTTCACATCTTTTCAAGATATGAAAATTCTTTTGAGATGGATTCACATCTTTTTCAAGATATAAAAGAAATTCTTGAATTATACGTGATTAAGAATTTGCGGTGTGGTCACAAAGCAAGCAGTGCTGGAATGCTCTAAGCTGGGTGATAAAAATCGCACTGTTTTAAGGTGGTGCTTACAATTTTCCCTTTTTATTTCTCATTAAACCAGCGGGAGTGGTCTCCCTAAACTTTCTCGTATACTCCGAACACATGTGGAGAAAAAATAAACTGAAAAGCATTAAAACGAACAAGCGTCCCTAACGCAGTAGAGAAAAAAATCTTGGGAATCGGAAGCTTGAAGGAGAAAGACGTGGATAGGAGAACGGATTAGTGCAAGGGAATCGCGCAGTTGCGCAATAACGGCCTCGCGTCATTGTGTGATGAGAAAAGAGAAATAGGCGACTTCAACACCCTTTTTTAGACCGATTGAAACAAAAATTGGGCATGGATCTACAATTAATGTTAACAGGTCTCATACCAATTTTTATTTATCAAAGCCGTAGGGTTTACGAGTAACAATGTTTAGAAGTATGCGATCATACAGATCGACAGACAATCTACCCTTTGACGGATTTGGTCCAAAATATTACACGGACCTACATTCCTGATGATAAAACTGTGTACCAAATTGTATCTATCAAGCTATTTAAGTTTTTGAGTTATAGAGTTCACACGAGCGCGGACAGACAGACAGATGGATTTCTTCCCGTGGATGGATTTTGTCCAAAATTTGACAGAAACCTTCAAATTATGTGTAAAGACCACATACCAAATTTCATCCCCGTAGCTCTAATAGTTTTCGAGTCATCGTGTTCACAGACAGACAGACATAATTCCAAAATTATGTTTTTCGGACTCAGGGAGGCCTACAAAGTGGAGATTTGTGAAAATCTCGAGTTCGAATTTTTTGACAATTACAATACTTTCTCTTTGTATAATTCGTATACGAGAAATACAAAAGTAGTGCTGGAAAGGCGTTCCGGCTCCACTACATCCCTGATCATCATGCTTAATTCTTTACCAAGAATTTAAATCTGTGTTCGACAAAATAATAAATAACACAATTTCTGTTTTAATTGTTCATTGTTTTACTGTGAAAGTAACAATAGGTTCTTGAAAATAAATGTATGTTAAGTTGATTGATAACAATTGAATTTTTTTAAAACCCCCTATGATTGATACTAAGATCTGCTACTATACATGTATACTACATCTGATTATACTGGTTTCTGCATCTTTCGTCTTAAGACTGAATCTGAGTGCTTATAGGAGTTAAAAGAGATGGCATTGGTTACATAAGTTTTGTGGGCCACCAGCCGCAGCCTAGTACCTGTAGATGGCGCTGCCATCGCCAGTGACGTCAGAGAATGAAGCTGCCGAGATCAGTAGAGACGACAACGCGGTACGAGACGCATGGACGACGTGGGGTTTTTTTTCTGACAAAGGGGGTCTATTCTGGTACCCCCGGTTGGGTTGGGAGTTGAGTTGGATTCCGTTGTTAACGTGCGGAACCCAACCCAACTGGGGGTACCAGAATAGACCCCAAAGACTAAAGACGACGATGGGCCATCCAAAAGCCTTTTTAATGATGAAATGCTTCAACTGTATATATCTTTAACTGTAAATAATGCTTCTTCAAAATGTAAACTTAATTCTGCATAATATAATAGTTAGTTAAAGTTACTGTGCATCTATTTATGGAATCAATCACTAAGTCTACCTGATGACCGCCTACAGTTTTATAATGTTAAATTTCCTCAGGTTTCACAGTTTGATATTCGTAGCGAAAAAAAAAAACCTATATATTTGTAGAATTATTAAAATATTTATAGAAATAATTTAATTAGATTAAAAAAATCGTTTGGTTACAAAGAAATTAATTAAAAATATCATTTGGCATTCATTCTTTTCTAAAGGTTATAAAAGTAGCTTGGCGACGATGTATTGTCTTTTGTTAACGTTGCCTAGCAACGCAAAAGAATAATGACTCGAACTTGGAATTCGATGTAAGAGTGATGTAACGTTTATGATGTAAGTGTATGTGTTTGTTTTACATGTTTGTGCTGTGGTAGACGTACAATAAATATATTATTTTTGATAAAGAATGCTCTACAATTCTTCATATTATGCTGGAATACATCACAGTAGATAAACATTAATTTCTTATTCTACACATAGTGAAATATGGGGAAACTAAAAGTGAAATTAACAATGCATTTTGAAAAATCATAACTGTTTGTTAATATTTTTATTCCCTCTTATTAAAGTTATTTATTTAATATTTATGTGGGTATTTTTCAACTAGAATAACTAAATTGCTTTCTAGTTCCAATTCGACAGAGATCAGATTTGGCATTTTTGGACTACTTAATAGAATTTTAATTTCTAAAATTTTTAATTTTTCAAGAATTCATTATCTTCCAAGATAACTTTGAATGGCGATATTCAACTTTATTATCATTTTATGCATATCAATAAAAATTTATTTATATAAGTTCCCAAAATAATAAGCAAATTTGAAATTTAAAACTGAAATAAGCTGCTGGAATCTTTAAATTACAAGAAAAAATATGCTGCATGATTTTTTAAGCTTAATTCCCCCCCTACAAAAAATACAATGTTATTTATTACATAGACAGTAAAGAAAAAAAACTCGACGGGAGGCTGTCTCTGCGAAACGGCCGCTGGGATTGAGGGGCGTAGATTTAATTACCTTACTCAACTGTGACTAAAGTAGCTCTGTGACTATTAACTATATTGTGACTGTTAGTCTAGTGTGACTATGTGACTCTATCTATGTAAATTTCTTCGTGATTTTCACCAACTTTGCAACTCGACTGTGACTAAACCGTAATTACAAATTTTGGTACTTTTCCGTTAGCCGGGCGCAAGCGAAAAATCGCCAAATAATGTAGAATTCCGCCAAATTTTGGCGATATTTGCGCCCGCCGACTTGGCTCGCAATTGGCGACATTTGCGCCGGCGACTTTACTCGCGTTTGGTTCACAATTGGCGACATTTGCGCCCAGCTAACGCAAAAGTGCCCAAATTTTAAAATGCGAACGTGCGCACACAATTTTTTCCTCTACCGAACATAGAATAGCGCGTCGAAAGGGTGGCCGCCGCGAATTACATAACGGTGATCGATTTAGCTAAAGGGTATTGGCAGATTCCTCTGAGCGAGCGTGCACGACGTTACTCGGCCTTTGCAGCCTCAGTGTTTAGCTCACCTCAGTAAAGCTTGTAGAAAACATGATATTAAATATAGTAAAACAAAAGGTACAAAACTGAGACATATTGCAGTTGAAGAATTATTAGATGATTTAGATGCTATTGAAAATCCTACAAATGGCCCTTATTCTTTAGGAGAAAGACAAGCGAGAGCTATTATTAAACCAATTATTAAAGCTAAAAAGAGATTTGGAATGGGTCTCTCTAAAACGGAGTCTTTCGTCTATAATATGTATTGTTTAAAATCCAAATCTCATACAGAAACAAAAGATATTAAAGAAACTGTTTCTAAAAATAATAGACGTTTTGTTAAAATGAATTTGTATTAATTGTGGCTCTAAAAAACAAAGGAAAGACCTAGACCGAAGGACTCAAGTCCTAGAAGAAACATATTATAATCCAGAAACTGGTTATTGTGGAAAAAACGAGTCGAGAAGGAAAACTAGGATGAGAGCCAAAAAGATATTAAAGAATTTTTACATTCTCAAGATGTTTATACTAGATTTGAACCCATCATTCGTAAATTTAAAAGAGGAAGAGTGTATGTTTCACAAATTGACGATCAGTGGCAAGTTCATTTATTATATATGAAGCCTTTTAGAAAATATAATGATGGAACCAAATATTTATTAACAGTTATTGATATTTTTTGCAAATATAGTTGGGCTATACCGATTAAAAGAAGAACAGTAGAAGAAGTCACTGAAGCATTTAAAAAGATATTAAAGAATTTTTACATTCTCAAGATGTTTATGCTGGATTTAAACCCGTCATTCGTAAATTTAAAAGAGGAAGAGTGTATGTTTCACAAATTGACGATCAGTGGCAAGCTGCAAACTCTTGTTCACCATTGACCGGGTCGCCATTGAGGGTGAGGGCCAACACAGATGTCTCGTTTGCACTAGAGAGGCACTCTAGTTAACTTAATCAGACTCCTACTTGATTATTTATCATACGTAGCCCTAACCTTCACCACGTGTCTTTAGGCTTAAATGAAGACACAGCTTTCTTGATTAATATCTATATTAACAGCTATACACATTATATACAATAGTAATTGTATAGAAATCATATTGGCAGTATAGCAGTCAACATGTCGAGTCGTATAAACATGATAGGATAATTCTCATAAACATTCCGTCCTGGAAGTCTTCTCATGGCGATCAGTGCCAGGAAACCGTCTGAGAGCCCGTGTCGTTGTTTACCTTTACACGAGACAGCAGAGGCAGTAATGACAACTTCACGCACAGAGAAAGAATACCACCTGATTAAAACAACACAAGTAGTTCACAAACTAACACAATTAACTCCACTTACAAATTATTAAGACACTATAATTGCCTCAACACAATTACCATCACTGTTACCTCAACACAAATTTATTGAAACAACTGTAATTTCTTCCTCATAATTACAGTTACTTTACACTATTTGCTCGTCACAAATTAAGCAACACTCAACGCTACACTATTTGCTAAACTCCCGAAACACACAAATTTCTGACACCTCTTTGTTACCTCTACACAACAC
Organism: Araneus ventricosus; assembly: GCA_013235015.1. Lineage (NCBI taxonomy): Eukaryota > Metazoa > Arthropoda > Arachnida > Araneae > Araneidae > Araneus > Araneus ventricosus. The sequence continues at coordinate 13,917 of BGPR01008762.1, read as the reverse complement.
TAAATATGTCCATCGCCTCTCTACTCCAACACAATTAAAATACACTACACTAATAACCACATACTTCAACTTCACAATTATCCCAACACAATGTTTAATCAGAAAAGACCACAACACTAATGCCGATTTTAACACAAAAAACTCACACTAACCTGAACACAAAAATCTTCAATACGCAGACAACCCCTTTTCACACACAAAGGAACGGACTTTCCTCCGACATTACGGGCTGTTCACCCCACTTCCGTTACACCAAAGTGAAGGGGTCTGTCTTGCAGATGGCCTGGGTCTCATGCTACTCAGGGTAGAGATGGACAGACTCGGGAGTAGCTTAAGCTGTTTATTGCATGAGGTATATTTACAGAGTCACTTTTGTACAATCAGAAGAAGATTTAGGGAGCTCCTAGCCCCCGTCGGGGGCTTGTCTCCCAATCTGGCATTCTGTAATGCATGGAGATGAAGTAACTGGCCTGGACGAGGCGATACGAGATTTATGGAGTACAGCCCGCTGCAAAGCAGCGGAGACCTCCAATCGACTTAAAAAACTGTAACACAGAAGGCGCTACCCAGATAGCACGCAAGTTTGATTTTGACTTGATATTGCCTTGTCATCGCAAATTTGACGCGACAAACTTGAAGCGAACTTGTGGCAAACTAACAACGCAAATCCGTCAACCCTCCTTGCATAACAAGTTTGCGACAATTTTGTCACATCAAACTAGCGGCAAAATGACTCAGCTAAAACTCCGCGTTGTTTCTTCTCGTGACAAAATAGACAACAGCGCATGCGCGGGAATTAGGCGCTAAAAAAACGGAGTCATTTCTTACTTCTTTTCTCTCGAGCTCTGTAAAGAACAAGTAGCGTGACTTTTCTTTGTCTGCGATTTCACCCAAGAAAAAGGTTTTTATTCTCACACGTTTATTCTTATCATTTTATTAGTATTTTTTCTTTGTACTGTAAAAGAAAATTTATATAATAGAAAATATAATAAATTTATTAAATATAATTTAAATATTTTTTCTAAAAATTAGAATTGTTGAAAAATATTTCTGTTAACGGCTTATATTGCATACTAGATAGACGAGGGCTTTATGGCTTATTTTTTATACATTGGAAGTGGTGATAATCTGAATCTGCGTGTCAGAGAGCAGAGCGAGATGTTGCTTCGCTGCTGTCAGAGTCTGGAACTGGCCTGGACTTTGAAACTTTGTACTTTTGTGCAAGAATGAGTAAGATATAAATACAAGAAAAATCCACACAGCGCCACCTACACAACTGGCACTGAATTCTTAACAACGCGACAAATAATAATACGGGAGTGAGTTGTGAAACACGGTGACAGTCCGGTATATACGCGACGTATAGCAACCCTAACGAAGTCTATGTTAGAAGACTTACTTCAGATAGTTATGGTAACATCTTTTATGAGTGTGTATTATGTCTGCGATAGAAAAATACTTCAAAGTTTCAAGAATAAGAAATAGAATCTACCAAATAAAATATTGAACACAATTTGCGTATCAATCACATAAATAAATCATCAATTGAGATATAACCGACCTTCTCTGCAGAAGTCTCATGAAACTCTGCATTGAGGTACCCGATCCCATATTCCTCTTTTTATTCGGTTGACCACTAGACATATCCATATTTGAAATAACTTATTCTTTTCCAAATGCCGACTCTCCATTGTTCGCCATCTTCAAATAATTGCTTTTTTTCTTCTTTACACTTGATTGACCCAATTTTCGCTGTTCAATTGTGAAATTTTGAAAATATCGGTAATAAATATTGAAAGATTAAACGATTTTTCTTTTAAGAAAGTACCAACAAAATACTGTTTGAAGCAACACAATTAAATACACAAAATTAAAATTTTTTAGAACATACAATTTTTTTGCCAAGTATTTACAGAGTAAAATATCAAATGTAAAACACTAAATTTATTCAAAACGAAATAAATTAAGCCATGGAAACATAATATATCTTATTATGCAACATTAATAATTATGAAATAAAATTTCAGCTCGGAAAACATGAATAGTATGGAGAATTGTTTTTTTTTCTTTAACCCTATGAGCCCTATTCCGCCTCAAACCGCCCCATTCAACAGAGGCCGGACTCGGGCGGTTTCGGGCGCCTGAGTAAATTTTACAGGAGAAAAGTTGCTCCTTTCCTTGTGTACAACTGATCGCCCAAACTTGAGTATCGTCCTCCTGGAATTTCTGCAAAGAAAGGAAGGATTTCATTCAGTTTTCGTGAAAGAAAATTTACTTCAGTTTTTGAGGTACTGGAATTCTCACTCTAGCCGGGTTCAGAGAGTTAACCTTGATTGACCCGAGTTTCACCGTAGGAACATAAAATTAAAAAAAAAACCAATAACAAATATTTAAAGAAGAAGTAATTTTCCTTTTAAGAATGCTTCAACAACATACTGTTCGAAGTAACATACGCAGAAGTACTTTAATACGCACCATACTCAGAATTAAATACACAAACTTTAGAAATGTTTAGAAATGTTAGAAACTTTAAAAATCTTTAGAAATGTTTATTAAAATTAGAAGAAAAGAAAGGACACCATTTATAAAGTATACCATTTATAAAGTAAATAAGTATATCAGTAAAATGAAAATTTTCTGCTTTATGAGATGGTATAGAAACCATCTTTGTGAAATGTATTTTTCAGAAGTTATTGGCGAAAAATTGAGAAAAACTCAACGAAAATCGGATTAATTTTCGTTCTTAAACATTTTAAGAAGTAATAATTTTTAAAAATTGAAAAAAGCACAATCTATCCAGAAATGGACCCCAGATTGGCATGCGCAAATTTCATTTCGCTACCTTTCACTTTTTAGGTATATTTTGTGACAGACAGATATGTATTATCTGTTTTGTGACAGACAGATATGTATTATCTGTTTTAAATTATGCACATAAATGTATTAAATGTGTTTCTATTTTTTTACTTGTATTTAGTTAATGGACGGCAAAATATTTTTTATGCAGCAGGTGGTCCGCACTCCAAAAAGGTTGGAGACCTCTGCTCTACAATTTTGAGATTGATTTTTTTCCTATGTCTTACCATTTTCAAGGTAGAATCTTGACTTATAATAAAAGAGAAACTGTGTGTGTTGGCGCTCTATAGTCCAGACAGCTGGACCCAGAGCTACGAAATTTGGCACAAACATATTTTGGATGGTGAGAATGTGCACCTCGGAGCACTTTTTTTGAAAAGTGAGTTAAAATTTTAATTAATCAAAAATTACGCAGAATTTTGGTTCATTTCCTTAATAACTTGCAGCACAAAATTCATCTTTACACCATCTGAAAGCGCAAAAAAATTATCTTTTCAATGATATGAATGCTGAACAATTTTTTCTCTAATTTTAATAAATTTTTAAAAATATTTTTTGGGATAATTTACAACAATACTTTTCATTACTGCAACGCAATTAAAATCTTTTTCATTGTTTAAACAAATATTTATTTGCTTGTTTCTCTTCCATCGCTGAAAGCTAAGAATATTTTAATGTTTAATGATATTTTTTAATCAGCATATTTTCATCCAGCTAACATGCTGCTGGAAGTAAAATGTGCAGCTCCATTTTAAAGTGAGAATCAAATGTATATTTTCAAGAGGAATAAGAGAGTGAAGATGATGCCATTGTATGTGACCATGGTACATGACACATACAGTTACTGGACTCCATTAAGGAGGTTCATGCAGACAATGAACAGAATAGGTACAAGGCTACTGAAAGAACATGGGTTAAATGTCTACCACGATTTGGAATTTAAAATTGTTAAGAGAAGCATGAATATTAGAATATCAGATTATCCATAAGATATTCAATTAAAATTACATTCCCGGCGAATAAGCTGGTCGCCGAAGGATGCTAGTATGTTTAAACGTTCCATTTCTTATTCATTTCTTCTTCGAACAACATTTAATGTTTGACAAATTTCTTAAATTTAATCAAATTAAAAAATTTTATCCAATCCATTTTGAAAAGTAATCGAAATAAAAAGCTTAACAATGGAAAGCATCTTTGAAACTGCCAGAACAAGCTGAAAATCCAACAAAAATATAACGTTATTATCTATTGTTGAAACTTATTTTCAATTTGGAACAATGTTTTTCACTTAATCTAAATAATATTTAAAATTATTTAGCTATTATATTAAATTATTTATCGCTATTATTTAAATTCATCCTGAAAGCGGCTCTTCTACGCCATCTTGGTTCTGTTGAAAGCTTTATAAGCTCTCTCTCTCTCCCTGTGAGTAAAGCATTCCTGTTGCTTCAAAACGGTATTTTAGTTTATCTAAACTAAACACAAGTGGAGAATTGTTGTGACATGGGCGCTTTTGACGTTTTGCGTTTTACATTTTGACGGTTTGCGTTTCGATGTTTTAACGTTTGATGACGACGTTTGTTGTTTTGCGTTTGGACGTTTGGAAACGTTGAGGCGTTTGAGAGGTTGAGGCGTTGAGACGTTTAACTCTCTCTCCCTGTGAGTAAAGCATTCCTGTTGCTTCAAAACGGTACTTCATTTTATCTAAAATAAACACAAATCGAGAATTGTTGTGTCATGGACGCTTTTGACGTTTTGCGTTTTACATTTTGGCGTTTCGCGTTTTGACGTTTTAACGTTTGATGACGACGTTTGTTGTTTTGCGTTTGGACGTTTGGAACTGTTGAGGCGTTTGAGGGGTTGAGGCGTTGAGACGCTTTTGAAACGTTTAATGACATTTCAGCTAAAACCACTTAAGGTAGCCATTTTCATTTGAATTAGAGATTATTATTATTATTTGATTTAGATTATTTAATTCATTTGAATTAGAGATTATTAGAGAAGCATTTTAAAGCATTTAACAGCAAAGATACAATATACAGGGGCACAATAAGGAAGTTTGGGGAACTAAGTTCGTGCTATTTAATTTTAAATTTAAGCACATGTACAGTTAGAACTACACTTAACAAACGCATTATATATAAAGGAAAGGCAGAGGTATGAATTTATATTTAAAAAAAATTCCAATCGGCAAGTCGGAAGGCAAAGATAGATTCCTTTAGTCCGGAGATATAAGAAAAAGAGCATTTCTCCCTCTATTTTCATAAGGATTAAAGCTGCAAGAATGAAAGAGGGTGGAAGAGACTTCAAATGGCGAGCGCTTTCACATCACTTCTGAAGTTCAGATATTTTGATAATAATACCCGCACATGTAATGTATGAAACACATAACACTATGTAATAATATAATAAAGTGTCTCACTGGTTTTTGATGCAATTATAAATTATCTATTTGTAGCCTTTAGTAATGTAATAAGCATGAGACTGAAGATGAGCAAAAGAATGTTTCAGTTATACAAATAAATGTTACATCAAACTGCGACTTGCATTTATTTAGGTAAAATGATTTATTTATGTGCCCAATTTGATTGCCTTTTGTTTGTTTAGGAGTTTTCAAATTTTATTTTATTATGAAATATGAAAGTTATTGAAGTGTTCTTGTTATTAGTTTAGCCTAATGCAATGACCATTTTATCACGGAATTTCTAAATGTAAAACTTTCAAAGAAAATATGCCCTTTTTTCAATTAAAAGTAGATAAAATGTTTGTAAAAAGTCGTTTACGGCAGATGCGTGTTTAAAATTATTTACCTTTTTATTCTGTGAAAGAAAATGTTTCAAAATCATGCTGGAAAGAAAATGATTCCCAAATGCTATGTTTTTAAGTAATTTTTAACAGCTGAGTAGAAAAAGAATATATATCCTCGGGCTGTTAAGTTAAGCGGTTAAAAGACTATATCATCATATCATATTATAAAGACTTATTTGTGTGGATATATAATGAATCGTGTTCCACTTTTAAAATTTTACTTACTTTTTTTCTTGATTGAAGTGTGTGATTTGATTTTTAGCCCAAATACCAAATACTCTTGTGCGCAGAAATGATTAAATAAACCAGGTAAATATCCATAATATGGAATATCATTCAATAAATAAGGGGGGAAATGCGAAACCTGGTTGAAATGACGAAGGCAGGCTCCTCAGCTCATATACAATGTTAAAACAGCTTTTATATACAATATTAAAGCAGTTTTAAATTCTTGTGTTATGCAGGGCTGATTGTGTATTCCGGACTTCTTCTATTATTCTAGACCTTCTCAAATCTGAAATTTTTCATGGTACTTACGTATTAACGCCACCGCAGCTACAGATTGGCGGTAATGCGCCAATAAAGAGATTGGCGGCACTTAAAAAGCTCCAAATCTGTAGCAGCGTTGGCGTTAATACTTAAAAACCGCCAAATCTGTAGCTGCGTTGGCGTTAATACGCAAGTACAAAAACCGCCAAATTGGTGGCATTTAAAAACAGCCAAATTTGTAGCTGCGGTGGCGTTAATACGTAAGTACCTACGTATTAACGCCACCGCAGATACAGATTAGCGGTAATGTGACAATAAAGAGATTCGCCGCACTTAAAAACCGCCAAATCTGTAGCTGCGTTGGCGTTAATACGTAAGTACAAAAACCGCCAGATTGGCGGCACTTAAAGACCGCCAAATCTGTAGCTGCGTTGGCGTTAATACTTAAAAACCGCCAAATCTGTAGCTGCGTTGGCGTTAATACGCAAGTACCTTCACCATTTTATTTTAGAGCAAACATATACCAATGGTGAAGCATACATTCACCATTTTGTGTTAGAGCAAATATATCAGTAAGACATTGGAAAAATGTAAAACTTTTAAATAATATCTGGTGGCATAATCAGACTTCTTGTTTGAATGAATCAGTGAAAATCTAGTCATTTTTAAAGATAGGCATTATGGTGAAACGAAAATTTTTCAAAACTTATAATAGTGCGCAAAAGTTGCTTTTTGATGCAAAAAGGACAAAAATAAAATTATTTTATGAATGAGTGCTCGATATTTTTTCCTTAACGATAAAACTAAGCAAAAACTACCTATATGTACATAGATATTTTATCATGCCCTTTTCACTTATATCTAAGGAAAATATATATATTTGTTTCTGCTCTTTTTATGTCGATAATACAAAATATATATATATAGGCTTTAGGAAAATATAAATATTAAATTTATTGAGCTGGCAAGAACTCGCTCCACAAACAAATATCAACTCACAGTACTGAAAATTCTCATACATTTGCTACACAATATACAAGGTGCGTTCGAAAAGTTCGGTGAACGGTCCCTTAGTAGAATAACCGGGCTGGTTCGGATGCTGCCCCCACGCATACGCATTGAGAGAGATGGCAACTAGTGCCCCCTAGCGTCCAAATCACGACAGTTAAGCGGAAGTTCGCGCTACGACCAATTTAACGAGTGATTGTGAGAAGGCCCGTCACTGCGAAATGGAGCGACGTGTGAACATCAAGTTTTTCTTCAAACTAGGCAGAACGGCGACGGAGACACACGAAATGTTAGTGAAAGTGGACGCAGTGAGTAAAAAGTGTGTTTTTGAGTGCTTTAAACGCTTTAGAGACGGAAAGGAAAATGCCAAAGATGAGCCGCGTTCCGGTCGACCATCAATAAGCACAACTCCAGACAACATCGAACGAGTGCGACGGATGCTTGCGGATGATCGACGGCTGTCTTTGAGAATGATAGCTGAAGAATTGAAGATAAGCCTAGACAGTGTGAGCAACATTATTTACTAACATTTGCAAAAGCGTAAGAAAAAGGTCTGCGCTTTTCCGACATTGCGCAGATCCAGCAACGTGTGACAACTGTGCTTCGAGCGATACCGAAAGAAGAGCTTGCTGACGGTTTCCAGCAGCTGTACAACCGATGTCAAAAGTGTATTGTAGCTAATGGTGATTACTTTGAATGCTAGTAAAGGTATTTTGTTTGTATACATTGTTATTTATTTTATGAGACCATTCACCGAACTTTTCGAACGCACCTAGCAAATATATTTTGCTACACAGCGGCAATTGCAAGGATGCATAAACTTCTTGTCAGTTAAATGTGTAACAGAGAAACAATTCCAGATTAGAAACAGCAAATTCTCTTTTCATTCGTAGCCGATTTTGCACGTTTTTGGTTAATAATTAACATTCTTGTAATATACTCACAATAGATTTTAAACAGCCTAAAAACATTCGACCTATTAATAAAAAGGAATAAAAAGTGCAAAAAACTTAAATTGAGCTTTTTACTGTAAATGAGAAATTAGAAAAAAAGTTGGGGAAAAACAAAATTTATCAAATTTATGAAACTTTATCGTACTTGCGGCACCTCAAAACATGTCCGATTGCCATCAAAGTTTATTTTTGTCTTTTTTGCATCAAAAGGAAACTTTTGAGGACGTTTGCAAGTTTAAAAAAGAAAGAAAAAAAAAGTTGTTTTCGCATAGGCATTTCTAATAGGCATGTATGAATGTATACCACATAAACATTCTGAATTATTTGAATTCATAGCATATTTTTATGCCGCAATAGTTTTCAGGATTTTTGAAATGGAGTTGCTATCGACCCTTGGTTATAATAAGCTAACTGCTAAGTAAATTTGCTTTATATATGAATTTACAAATTGCAAATCATTGCATAAAATTAATTAAAGGTAGTTTATGCTTTTAGTGTTTTATGTTCCCTGTTTTGTACATATGTTATATAAAAATTTTAAGATTACATATTAAAGAACATATTAAATTAAGATTACATATTAAGATTAATATGTAATCATTATAATTTAAGATTAATATAATATCATTAATATAATTAATTAATTATATATTAATAGTAATTAATATATTAATTAATATAATAATGATATTATATTAATTAATTAATATATTAATTAATATTATATATATTATATAATAATATAATATTATATAATAATGATATATATTAATATATTATATATGTTATGATATTATAATATATTAATTAATATAATATGATATTATATTAATTAATTATATTATTAATATAATTAATACAATCTTATTATAATATTAGTATTATAATAAGATTAATATAATATCATTATAATTTAAGATTACATATTAAGATTACATATTATATTGTTATATAAAAATTTTAAGTTTTTATTCTTAGATTCTCAATCCATTATAGACTTCATATGTAGAAAATTTGATTTTGCATAAAAAATGTTTGGATACAATTTTTCTAGCTTAATTTTGTTTACTAAACTATTTACTATATTTGTGCTTTGTTCATTTACTACAGGATGTCTGGTAATTGTTGGACACTTTTCAAAAATTAATAAAAAAAAAACTAATAATGTTTCAACTACGATTTTTTTTTTAAATGAGAGCGCATTTTAAAAAGTTTTTTTTTTTTCTTCAATTCCTACTATTAGTTCACACTCTCCCTATATATATTTATATATCTTGTTCAAATTTTGCAATTGATTTTAAACTAACTTCCCGATGAGCTGGAGACTTGGAACTTTAAACATAGCTCAGAATTAGATGACAATGCAATATTAATTAGCTTTCTTGTCTGTATGTTTGTCCGTTTGTCTGTCATTTCATATTTTGCATGACGCATGCACAATACGTTTTTCATTATTTCTCGAAAACTATTATCATTACAGACTTGGTTCTTGGGTATATGGATGGCCCATGGGATCATCGAAGCACCCTCATATTTTAGCCATATCTCTGCGCATGCGCAGTACTTTTTTTTATTATATATAGAAGGTCTCTGCGTCACGTAACTTAATTTTTCAGGAAAATAACAATTTTTTTATTTATGATCAGGTGAAGAGAAACTGAAATAAACCTGAAATTTGTCACATGTCTCCGTCATAATCTCATCAAGATGTTTAAAATCGATTGCAAAATTTCACACACAGAAGACTAAAAAGCAGAAAATAATTATTTAAATAAAATAAAAATTTTAATATACCACGTTTTTAAAACGGACTAAAAAGTATAAAATATTTTCTTCTAGCCCCATACAGATTTAAAACAAAAAACGTGGGACGCATGCAATGACACTTGATGTTAATACAGTTTTTTCAAATATTAATTCATTAATTAAATTTAATTAATTAATTTTAGTTTTATATGGGAGAAAAAAATTTCTAAAATAAAATTTTTCTTTGTTGACCTAAGTAGGAATTGACTTAATTTTTTTTTTATATTACTTGTTTCAGACACGTAACACTCCGTTTGGGTGGTCCAGGGGGTCGTAAATTACTGTAAATCAAAAATTTGTTTAGAGCCATTATCTGCGAAAATATTGAAACTGGAAGAAAAACAAATTTTACGCTCTTTAATTTGTAGTAATGCTAATAATGTTGCTCTTTAATCACATGTAGTGTGAAAGACTGAAGACTTTGAGATATTCAAGAAAAACTATTAAAAGAAACCAGAAAACGAGCATCGGCATCTGCTGATCTGTAGGCATTGCGAATGGAAATCTGTCACCGGCGACTGACACTCAACTATCTAATTAGATGACCCCTTCTCTGCTATCTCTTAACTGTAGTGGAGAAGGGGTCATCTAATTAGATAGTTGAGTGAAGTGGCGGACTGGCGAGGTTGCCAGCTTGCCCGATGGCAAGCGGGCCCCCTTAAACAGAAGACAATTTGGGCCCCCAGGAAGTGTGGGAGAGAAAAAGGAACTCTTTCTCTATAGTAAGCTTTTCTAAATCAAACAAATAAAATAGCCCTTCGTTGGGGATTTATTGCCGTCGTAATTCGACCGGCCGAACAGCGGGTGGTCGAATACCGACCCAAGACGCATATGCAATTACAACTGCCCGTAGGAACTGTACTGAGTTCTCTGTCCACTTCCTTTGACCTTCGGATCGTTTACAGATGTTTCCCCAGAATGTTGCAGCCATCGCACAAACCCTGTAAGAAAAAGGTTTTCTTGTCTAAAACTGTGACTAGGACACTAAATGATATCTATGAAAAGACGACACTCACGCTTTTCTTTATGCGTTTGCGTTTAGAAGCGTAAAGGGTCATCAGTCTTAATGGTCTGTCTTTCATGGAAAATAATTGGTGAGGAAAGTGTTATTTCTGTTTTTAGTCGCAAGAGAGTAAAGACATATATGTAGCGTATCTTGCAAAAGGAAAGAAAAAAAATTTTGAGAGGTAAGCTGAAATTATCATTTCTCTATTTTTACATTGCTTTTGTAGTATTAAACACTAGCCGCATTCGGCTACCAACCGACTCGTCCATCTTATTGTCTTAATTTGATTATATTAACAAACTTTAAATTAAGCCTTAAACTCAAAATTTTTGTTAAGTTAAAAGTATTAATTGCCACAAAAGACTGAGAAAAAAATTAGTTGTGCAAAGAAAAAAAAAGAGGAAAAAAAAACAGTAGATTGGAAATGTTTTAGCATTTGAGATAAATTTTGATACAGTATGTTTTTGTGTCTAATGAAACTAATGACATAAGTCTTTACATTCAACTGTTAAAAAAGTCTAAAAAACACGAGATTCAATTAAGATGATTTTTTAAAAAAATTTTGCATAATTATAATCTACAATTATTGCGAATTATTAAGCTTATTATAAAGTCAAAATTTAACCTCATCATATCAAATAAATGAATTACATAATCTCCAGGAAGATTATCTTTTCTTAAGTGGAAAGATGAGCTTAATGCCATTGCTAAAAAGTAAATTTATTAAAATAACATAGAAAATCTATCAAAAACTAAATTTATTTGAAGTAACGAAGAAAGTTGCACGTTGTACTGCATCTTAGTACAACAAAAGTAGCTTTTTACATTATAAGGATGTATTTTGTACAAATCTAAAGTTTTACTCGATCTTTATGAAATTTGGCACACATGCTCTTCACAAAAATATGAAAATAATTGTCAACTTTTTAAAGTTCAAAAGTAAATTAAAATTTTAGTTACTTAAAAATTAAACAAGATTTTGGCGTTTTTTCGCAATATTTTTTTAAAAAAATACTATCAACAAAATGATTTTTAAATTCCTTATAATTCAAAAATATTGCGAAATATTTTTGAATCTGGTATCAGCAAAAATATTGCTGATACCAGTTTAATTACAAATTACTGAAACATTACCAGTACAAATTTCGAAACTCTAAATCATTCAAAGAAGTTTGTTTTAAAGGTTCGTGGCTCTTTCAACAGATGCCCTAGTAATGGGCAGCATTTCTAATTCATACTTTGTCGCTAAAACCGTATACGAAATATTTAACTTCCGGAAATTAAAATAAAATAACTTTAATCATAATTCCGTTATTTTAAACGTAGAAAATTAAGGGGTGTTAAAATGGATTTATTTTAAAGACACCGAAAAATTAAATATATAATAAAAAAATTAAATACATAATTATTAAATATATAAATTTAGATTATTGTGATTAAATATAAACAAAATTAAATATAAGATTAAATAAAAAATAATATATATATAACAAATAAGAAACAAACATAGCAGAATTGTAAAAGCAACATATACAACATAAACATTCATAAAACAAAATGTCAAGAAAAAAAAATCTGCGGTAAGAAAAAGCCTAGAGTTCTTAAAGAGAGAAGATAAACAAAAGGGGAAGATAAAATAATATAAAAATATATAACACAAACGCAACGAATGCGCAATAATGCTGCAATTTAAGAAGATTTGTGGAAAATATATCAATGTCATGAAAATCAACCAGCGGGAGTGGTCTCCCCTAAACTTTCTTGTATACTTTCTAAGTGGAGATTCGTCAAAATCTCGAGTTCGAATTTTTTTGACGATTACAATACTTTCTCTTTGTATACATCGTATACGAGAAAGTAAAACAAAAAAAACAAACAAACCTGAAATCAAATATCTGTTGCCACGTTTCAAAAAAATATTACTTTGAAGCAGGCGCGATAAAATAGGCAATGCAATGAATACTAAAGCGAAAATTCTGCTTTGGAATTGAATTCCCAAGAAAACAATTTATACTACCACAACCGTAACAATTGCAAAAGCGCGTGAATAAAAGATTTGCTGAAATAATGAGATCGGTTTGATTTACAACAATAAAAAAATTGTTAACAATTGATGCATGAAAACATTATTTATTGCTGTAAATAGAATTTACAACAATAACAGATTGCTACCAATACGCATGCGCATGAGAATCGGATTAAAAGAAATTGAATATGCAATTTGAACGCCTCTTTTTGACGGATTTGACCCAAACTTTTATACGGACCTACATTCATAACGATAAAACTGTGTACCAAATTTTATCCATTTAGCTATTCAAGTTTTTGAGTTATAGCGTTCATATGACCGCGGGCATACAAATAGACAGGCTTCCCGTGGACGGATTTTGTCCAAATTTGATAGAAACCTACAAATTATGTTCAAAGACCACATACCAAATTTCATCCCCGTAGCTCTAATAGTTTTCGAGTTATAATATTCACAGACAGACACACACACAGACGCACACAAAGACACACATACAGACATAATTCCAAAATTGTGTTTTTCGGACTCAGGGAGGTCTAAAACGTGGAGATCCGTCAAAATCTCGAGTTCGAATTTTTTGACGATTACAATACTTTCTCTTTGTATACTTCGTATACGAGAAAGTAAAAAATGTTGAAATAAAATGGAGAGACTGTAGTTAATCGGTAAAAGCGTATAGATGCTCATCAGGGTAAGTAAAATCTATACCTTACGAACCATAAAAAATTAGTGAAATCACAATGTTTTCTACAGGTACTGGCATAAAAGCTAAAAACTACTGTCCTTTACCTTGATAAATAAGGAATTCAGACCAAATACCATATAATGAAATAATAATTTTGAGCCTACATGACGCATTAGTTCATTCCTTTGTGCGTCTTCCGTTGGCAGCATCTCTCAGTTTAGGTTCGTAAAATTATTTCTAATATTAGTCATTCATTCAATTCTGGGTTTATCATCAT
>BGPR01008761.1:0-61569 GCA_013235015.1 Araneus ventricosus | reverse complement strand
AACAACTTCATTGCAGCTGAAAGAAAGGTCACCATTTCTCATACGGTATGTAACCTAACCGCTTAAGCTGATTTTCAAAGTTAATTAAAAATTGCCAGTTGATTAATTTAAAATATTTCCTTTACGGTTCGTGCAGTCATCGTTGGTAATTTCTGCAATTGGCAACTAATTAATTTCATTCATCTAATAAATATTGATGCGCGTTTTGTCGAAAGCGTTTCAATTAATCAAAGCACGACTTCATTTTTGAATTTTTTCTAACCCATCCGAAATGCTGAATTTGATGCATATAGAGATCAGGGAGTTTCATCACGACTCTGGTTCTACTGAGTTACCGATTTCGGTTCATTTAAACTTAAATTTGGTGTATGCATTCAGTGCACATCGGGATTCGAACTTCAAGATACGAAGATGTGTGGAAAAAAGTTGTTTATGGATTGATACAATTAAAGTCGTTTTAACCCTTTCGCGTTCATTGGTTTGGCAGTGAAACCACACTTTTTTACTACGCATGGGTGAAACGTAGCGTAATTTTCCTTTTGTAACTTAAGATCCAGATATATAGGTCAACTTATATAAAAATTCCAGTTCAAAACCGTTAGTATTCACAAAGATGTCGGCATTGCAAGAGTTAAATTTCTTTTGATCTCTAAGAGAAACAATATGAGGGTTCTTGCACAAACTGATATTTTTTTAAATTGAATCTTCGAAAGTAATATTGAATTTTATGAAGGTTGAATATCCTGAATACTCACGTATACTTATAAATTAAATACATAATTTAAATTGCTTTTCGGTGTTAACCTATTCGGGGGAAAAATAGCACGTTACCGTTCATTGATTTCACTGTGAAACCACAAATTTCTTGAAATTAAAAAATGCAAAAATTTTTTTCCTCTACATATTTATGATGAGATACATGTCTAATATTCATTTTTGAAATAAATTTAGTAATTTTCAAAACGAAACATGTAGTGAACATGAAAGGGTTAAGGCTGTCCGACATCTGGGTTGCGTCAGATAAAGGCTACTGACGGGATGCAACATGTTTCGGCATACAAGAGGCGGTTAATAAAAACTAAGGCAAGTTGAAGAAACAAGGCCTACCTGACTGGACTAAATGTTTCATTTTAAGGCAGAGAAAATTCAGATTCTGTGAGAGAATTGGCTGTCATGGCGAGATGCCCAAAAACATTTTGAAAAGACAGTTTAGGTAAAATTTACTTAATGAACCACTTGGAGAGTTCTGCCCTCGATTTTTTCGTGTACTTGCACAATACGGGGAGTTCTTTAGTTTCCTATTGTAGTTAAAAGAATGGAATAAGCATTTTGGACATCTTCCTGTTGACTTATTGGATCCAATATTCGACACTGATCTACAGTTTTAGTGATACGATCATATACCGAATTTTCATTCATCCAGGCTGTTGTGTTGGAGCAATTGTGTTCACATACACACAGATAAAAAATACCCATCTGCGAATTTAATCCAAAATTAGACACAGGGATATTTCATGTGCAAATGAACTAAAATTCACTCATTAAGCTTGGAGCACTTGTTTACTGAATACATACAAGAATGAATCAACAGATGGGCCAAATCATTCGGCGGGTTGACCAAGGTTCGATACGGATCTAAAATTTTAGTAGTAAATTCCATAGTAATTAATTGTAGTAATTACCAAATTCCACGCATCTAGCGCGTTGCATTTGTTGAGTATTCGTGCTCATATCCACACGGATGGGCTGTGCAGTCTTTATAACAAACTTTTCAAATTCCATGCGTCTAGCGTGTTACGTTTTCAAGTCGTCTTCGAAGACAATTTCTAAATTGTTTCATCGGAATCCGAAAAGTCCCAAATTATTCCAAATTTCGAAGTAGAATCTTGTGACGATTGTAGTACATTCTCAACGTGTGCTTCGTATACGAGAAAGTAAAAAAAAGAAACGACCGCGATTCCAGATGGTAAGGATGAAAACGAAAAATTAAACAACCTCCATTCGCGTTTAGTTTCAGTTGCTACGAAAATAATCAAAAGGCACGGTTAGTTCATACCAAATATTAATTTTCCAATCTCTGTTTTTCAGTATGAGTAATTGTCATATTAAAAGAAATCAGAAAAATTCTACGAGTTTTGCGTTTCCTGTGAAATTTAAAATTCAATGGAGTTAACGATTTTATATTCAATTTTGTCACAAACACTTTTAGAAAACTAAGATTCGTCCGAGACGGATTGCAGAAATTATACCGAAATTTCAGTTTCGCGTCTCGTTCGGAATTAACTGAATACACTATATGCCCAAAAGTATCCGGACACTTGCAGATTTTCACATTTTTTAGAATTTCTCCGGAATGGTTAAACCGACTGTCATTAAACTTCGGACATGTAAAGAATAGACAACTCACATTTTACATTGAAGATTTGGTCCTGAGGGCAATTAGGGGACCGTCTACAAACTGATGAAGACAAAAACATTTTTGGCCCACTCCGCTTCACAAAATACCGATAACAAGATGAAACTTTCAGAAATGGTAATGTATAATATGCATAATATTTAAAGGAATTTTCGTAAACTCAACACAAATATTTGAGAAGATATAAAGGTTTTCTTAAAAATTCTCAAATTTTTCCACCTGTTTTTTGCTTATAACATGCAGAGATTTCTGTTATATTATACCGTACTTACAGAAAATATAACAATATGTTAGAAAAGCATTGTGTAAAAATTTGGAAAAGTTTTGAATATTACAGGAATTATGAGCATTTTTAGTAAATACTGTTTTACTGCGCATGCGCGAAACATAGTGTAATTTTTCTTTCACAACTTTAAAGCCAGATATATTGGGCAACTTATATTAAACAATTCAATTCAATATCATTAGTATTCAGAAAGATATCGGCATTACAACTAGCAGAATTTTAGCTCCTGTCGAAGAGAAGCTAAAAGATGAGGGGCTGTACACAAATTGATATTTTTTAAACTTATATCTTTAAATAGTTATATTGAATTGTATAGTGGTTAGAATTTGCTGAATACCCATGAAGACATCTAATATTCGTAACGAATAAAATATATATATGTAGAATTATTAAAATGTTTTAAGAAAAGAAATTACATAAAAAATCGTTTCGCCATAAAAGAAATATATTTAAAAATATCGTTTGACCGTAAAATTGTAATATGTAACTTGTTAATAATCATGTAAATAATATAATTATAGTAATAAAATTTTTGTTATTTATAGTGCTTAATTAGCTGGAATTTAAATTATGCATTAGCTGGAATTTAAATTATGCACGTAATTGATGTCTTAATGGGTATTCAGCAAATTCTAACCACTATACAATTCAATATAACTATTTAAAGATTTAAGTTTAAAAAATATCAATTTGTGTACAACCCCTCATCTTTTAGCTTCTCTTCGACAGGAGCTAAAATTCTGCTAGTTGTAATGCCGATATCTTTTTGAATACTAATGATATTGAACTGAATTCTTTAATATAAGTTGCCCTATATACCTGGCTTTAAAGTTGTGAAAGAAAAATTACACCATGTTTCGCGCATGCGCAGTAAAATAGTATTTACTAAAAATGCTCATAATTCCTGTAATATTCAAAAATTATTTTCCAAATCTTTACAAAATGCTTTTCTAACATATTGCCATTTTTTCTGTAAGTTTCGTATAATATAACAGAAAACTCTGCATGTTATAAGCAAATAACAGGTGGGAAAATTTGAGGTTTTTTAAGAAAACTTTTATATCTTCCCAAATATTTGTGTTGAGTTCACAAAAATTCCTGTAAATATTATGCATATTATACATTACCATTTCTAAAAGTTTCATCTTATTATCGGTATTCTGTGAAGCGGGGTGGGCCAAAAACGTTTTTGTCTTCGTGAGTTTGTAGACGGTCCCCTAATTGTCCTCGGGACCAAATCTTCAATGTAAAATGTGAGTTATTGTCTATTCTTAACATGTCCGAAGTTTAAAGGCAGTCAGTTAAACCATTTCGGAGAAATTCTAAAAAATGTGAAAATCTGCAAGTGTCCGGATACTTTTGGGCATATAGTGTATGTTCAAATAAATTTCAAAGTGTCAAATACCTCGGTAACATCAAGAGCTTACTACATTTGGTGCTCATTACAATCAATCATTATTATCAGTTGCAATTATTAATTATTTTAACAGAGTTTAAGTCGCTAGAGGTTCTTCGAAGTGGATATCACATAAATTGTCTTTATATTTTAGACGATATTTTTACCGTTCCGTTTTGAAGTCAATTACCGTTAAATTCAAATTTAAATTTTCAAAATTTAGTTAACTCCCCATTTATCAGGTTTTGCAACTAGATGACCATCTAATAAAGTTGAAAATTGCCACATTCGCATAAATTCCTAATCATGGTAACGTCTCGTATTATCGACAAATCATTTTTTGAAGGCTGGATCTAGCACTGCAAAACAAAGTCTTCGGTTTGCTAGAAACCGAATAGAGAAAAAATTATTTTCAAATTTGGCAGATTTTTGGAATCTGCTCGAAGTTATGAAATCGTTAATGCTTTTAAACAGGCTTCATATCCTAAACATTTAACCATTTTCCGATTCAGAGTCAAGTGTCAAACATGTAAATACATTCGTTTTGTTTTTATTTATTCATATATGGGATTAAGCTATTCAATATTCCTGACAACTGAGCTTTTCTCCGACTGAGAGCGAGAGTTCACCGAATTCAGTCGGGAAAAAAAATTTTCGAAAATGAGAAAGATTGAACTATCAAAAACCGATGGTTTTCTGTCCCAGTAAACATATATCGCTATCCCGAGAGCATATAGGCATACTGTACCCTAGTAGAGCACCATTGTAACTTTGGAGGGCTCTGATTGGACAAATGAATCTGACGCAACTACGCTCTGCTTGTTTTATTACCTCTGACCACAGATGCTTCTGACCACGCTCTGACTTATTCTTTACAAGATTTTTGTTCCAAAGTGAAACAACTTTAAATGAATTTATTTTATCTCATTTCATTTCATTTTCAATAATGATTAATTATGTATTTTCGTGACTTCATCACAAACTCATGCAAACGAAATACTTAGTATGATTTCACTGTCTCATTAATACAGCAACAGATAAAAAATATTACCAACAGGAGTTAAAAAAGTAAATTGAACCAATCTTTTTTCATGACACTCGATAACGACTTATGAAAAAGGAAGGTTGTTAAAAAAAACTTGTCTTATTTCAGTAAAAGGTTGAAAATCGTATTTCAATGATTCAAGCAAAATTTAGTATTTTTTAACCAACATTGAGTTTTGTAAAAGGTTATTAAAATTAAATTTTGAATTTAGAAAGAATTTTCAAAGCAGTTTTAGAACGAGTGCACGAGTGCAAGCTACAGTGCTGCCATCTGTTACACATTTTTAAAACATGACGAAATTCAAAAGGGGCAAAAAAAAAAAAGAAAACCATGACAGTATATTCACAAAGAAAGAATTTAAAGCAAATCTAACGACATTAAATCAAGAAGAAGAAAGATTCCCCTTCTGAAAACAAATTCAGGCAATATATTGGAGAAAAAATTAGTATTTAAAGTTCTATGAACTATAAACAAGATACGAATGTCTCACTGCTGAAGCGATGTTCAGAAGTGTGACGTCAGATTCGCTTGTCCAATCAGAACCCTCCAAAGTTACAATGGTGCTCTACTAGGGTACAGTATGCCTATATGCATCCCGAGATGCTGGCAGGAAAGAATAGCTTTGCATTCATGTGCTTTGTTATCTAAAACTTTTATAGCCATATGCAATGCCTTTTGTTGCGTACGATTTACGGAAATTATTTTTGTAAACCAGTTGCTAAGATTGCAGTTTCTCGATCCTGGTGTTCGAAAAGACTCGGACTAAAAAAGCATATATTAAAAAGAAAAATACATTTGCAAGAAACAAATAGGATATACTATACACTCTATGATATTATTAAAAAAATTTTAAGTATTATTGGGTAAACTTTAAGCCTTTGTTAACACTTCGTATTTCTAATACAATTATGGATGTAAAGTCAACGACATTATACTGTTAAAATTTGGCTATGAACCGCTTTGCCAAAAAGAGAAGGAAACCAGATGGAACAGTCTCTACAGCATTAAGAACTCTTGAAAGAATTACGAATTTGAACGCGCAGAAATGCCTCTCACCCAGTGAGTCACTAAACTGTCCAAAAGTGGAAGCGGAAGTGTTAGCGGCGAATTACAGCAGAATAGTCGACTCACGAGTAATATTCTTGTTTTATTTTGTGACAATAAAACAAGGATGCTTTCTCTGAAAAACTCAAGACAAAGATTCAAGAAGGCTTCCATTAAGTGCACTGCGCAAACAAACATTGCCAATTTTCGTTCCACACGCTGGACATTTCCAATGAATCCACATCTCTTACTCCATACATTACCCACCACCAACATCCACAGTTCTCACACATTCCACTCATAACCCACTGCCATCACCCTAGTTCACATCACATAATTGTCACTAATATATTACCTATTGTCACAAAACCGCAACACAGCACTCACGATCGTACATTACCCACCACCAACATCCACAGTGCTGACAATCCACACATTTTCCACAATCACTACATTCTTCACACATTTCACGCATAAGCCACTGCCACACACCCTAGTTCATATCGCACATTTCTCACTTTATGCATTACCCATTGCCTCAGCACAGCATTCACATGCATTACCCATAGCCACAGCACAGCATTCGCATGCATTACCCATAGCCACAGCATTCGCATGCATTACCCGTAGCCACAGCATTCGCATGCATTACCCATTGCCTCTGCACAGCATTCACATGCATTACCCATTGCCTCTGCAATAGCATTCACATGTGCATTACTCCATTGCTCGTAATAGCATTCACATACATTACCCATTGCCACAGCGCAACATTCACATACATTACCCATTGCCACAGCTCAACATTCACATACATTACCCATTGCCACAGCGCAACATTCACATACATTACCCATTGCCACAGCGCAACATTCACATACATTACCCATTGCCACAGCACAGCGCTCGCATTATGCATTATTCATCTCCACAATCCAGCAGCACAACACTCGCACAACCCATTTCCAAGATGTAGCAGCACTCACACCATACATAACCCATTCTCACGATCCAGCAGCACTCTCATTATACATAACCCACTCCCACGATCCATCAGCACTCGCACCATGCATAATCCATTGCCTCAACATAGCATTCGCATTATACATTACCAAACGCCACGATCCAACAGCACTCGCCACACATTATCTACCACAATGACATAAATTATTGCATGCATTGCCTTAAGTTCTTACACTTTCGCAACTCATAGTTGCCGCAAGCGACACTATTACTAAGAACCACAGTTATTACTCTATACTAACATAATTCTCAGTTCTCGCATTCCACACTGTCTGTTACACAACACAGTTTTCACATTACCCACTCCAGCAACCCAGAAGAGCTCACGCCATGCATTACCCATTTCAACACACCAGCAGAGCTCATTTCATGCATTTACTCACTTCAACTTCGCAACAGATCTTCTCCACGCATTACCCACTTCAGCAGCCAAGCAGAGATCACTCCATGCATTACCCACTGCCATGATTCAAAGTGCTCATTATCCATCTTCTACAGTACTCGCATCCACTACCCAAAATTTCAACATTGTGCTCGCTGGCCTCTCTTCTAACCGTTTCATTCCAGTTCTCATTCTACACATTACCCACTGCCGCGATTCATTCGCCATACTTCACACACTGTCCATTCTAAAGACCCACAATTTTCACTTCATACATCTTCATCCAGTATCCACGATTCTCACACTCCACAACCCTGCATTTTCCCATCCCACAGCTACTTACAGTTCTCGCATTCCACGCATGGCATAGTGACACTATGCACAATTCTCCCATTTCATTTACTGTCTTTATTCCACACATTGTCCGCTAATTCAGAACATTCAACACATACTACAGTGACATTTTTTACGCAGCGCAATGCATATGTGGACACCTTAGCGAGAACTCGGCAAAGATGATATTCTAGTACCCCACTTCTGAGCGTTACTACGGAGACGATAGTGGAAAAATTTAAAGAAAGCATTCAACTTTTAGATTACTATTAATTCCCTACTTCACAGGGAATTCTACTGAGTATAGATGGAGGCCAAGTTACAAGATTTTCCCACAAATTTCCAGAATTGAGTTTTACACTCGGCGTACCAAAACATTTGCCATTCCATACATCTATCGTAGGACAGTTGCCTCCAAACCTCTCGTATAGCTTTAGTTTTCTTATATAGAATCTCCACTCGGTTTTAACCTCGACATCTTTTCATATACTTATTTAAATTGACTTGTTTCATGTTTGTAATGACAGAATTTTGTAATCGATTTTTCACTCATTTCTTGAAGTACAAGAGTTCGAAAATGTCGTACATTCTCGATGACAATACTCGATTAATATTTTTAGAACTTTGTTAACCGACTAATTTAATTAAATTTTGATTCCATACCAGTGGCGCCACCTGGTAGGGAATCTGAGAAAAACCGATTACAAGATTCCATAATATTTATAATAATGAATTATAGAATTAAAGAAGAGAATTTAAAAGTCAGTTTAGTACTTTAATAACAGCGTTTTAAAAAACTTTATTAGAATTGTAATTTCTCTCATCCATCAACAAACCAGTTTTCATTTAACGCTATTTACAAGGGACCCTAAATCTTCAATTGAAATGATTTAACAGCTAGTGATGGACAGGTTTTATTTAACACTTTATACTTTTCAGTCTATGATAATCTTAGGGGAAAAAAATCCAGGACCTAATCTTAGCATTTCGGTTACAAAATACAATTCCGCGAACTGTACCCAAAAAACAGGCTTCGCATGCAGCCGGAAAGTTTTTAAAGATGACAAGGCACCTGAGTGAAAAACTAATCTTTAACTCCAGTATTAAACAATAGTTATACATGTTCCCTCGATCCGAAAACCACCTTTTTACGATAGTTTAAAATGTACATTGTCACTTTAACTCCTATTTCCGATAATTTTTTTTCCAGACCGAATTCGCTGCTCTTTTTCGGCCAAAGAAAAGTTTAATTGTGAGGAAGACCGAATGGTTTAATCCCGTATCTGAATAAATAAAAAACTAATACCTGTTGACACGTTGATTTTGAATAGGAAATAGTTAAAAACGTAGAATGTGAAGTCCGTTCAAAAGCATTAGAGATTTCACAACTTCGTGCCAATTCCAAAAAAAATATTAACATTAATAATCTTTTCTCGATTTGACATATAGCCGTCCTCAAGTCTTTTTGTAGCACAAGGTCAAGCCTTCCGAAAGGAATAGTCGACAAAGCCAAACGTTACGAAGATTAGGAACCTCATTTCTGCTGATTTGGCAATTTTCGACTTTATCAAATGTCCGTCAGTTGTAAAACTTGATATATTGGGAGTTTAAATTTCAAATTTAAGTTTCCAAAATTTAGTAAAGTTAAATGAATTCAAGCTTGAAGTGGTTGAAAATCGACTGAAATGTTAAGAAAATTAATTGGGGGACAATACAACGGAGAGTAAACTTTAAACAAGTAATTGATAATTACAAATAATTGTGACTGCCTTTCATTGCAATGAGTTACAACCATTGCAAGTTCTCGAAGTTGTCAAAATATTTGGCACTTTAGCGATTAATGATATTCAGTAAATTTCGGCCCAGATGAGAAAGTCAAATTTCGATGTAGTTTGTGGGGCAACGTCTCCGAGGAATAGTTTTCTAAAACTGTTTGGGACTAAGTTGGATACAAAATCATGATATCGATAGAATTTAACATTTCACATAAAACGATTTCTTAGGATTTTTCCTATTTTCTTAGAATACGATACTCATGCCAAGAGACCAACATTGGAAAATTTATCCATTACTTGAGACCATCCCTATCTTTAATTCTTTTCCTATCTGTGGAAACTCCAAAAACAATTGGTTTAACTTAATCTTTTAATTCGTCTTACCGTCTGGAACTGGGATAATTTCTTTTTTACTTTCTCATATACGAAGTACACAGAATGTATCATAATCGTCACAACATTCGACCTCGAAATTTCGATGAATCTCGACGTTTTAGACCTTACGGGGTTGGAAATAATATTTTTGGAATTGTGTTCGTCTGCAAGACGATAATTCGAAAACGTAACAAGCTAGACGGGTGGAATTTGAAAAATTTGGTATAAAGACCACGCAACCTGCCCGTGTGCATACGAGCACGACAATTCAACAATGCAACTCGCTAGATGCATGGAATTTGGTATACTGTTTTACTACTAAAATTTTAGATCCGTATCAAACCTTAGGCCAAATCATTCGCCGGGTTGACTGTCTGCTGATTTGTTGATTCGTTCTTGTATGAAGGCAGTAAACAAGTATTCCAAGATTAACGAGTGAATTTCAGTTTATTTGCACGTGAAATATTCCTGTATCTAATTTTGGATTAAATTCGCATATGGGTATTTTCTATCTGTGTGTATGTGAACACAATTGCTCCAACACAACAGGCTGGATGAATGAAAATTCGGTATTGATATTGTCACCAAAACTGTAGATCAGTGTCGAATGTTGGATCCAATAAGTCAACAGGAAGATGTCCAAAACGCTTATTCCATTCTTTTAACTACAATAGGAAACCAAAAAACTCCCCGTATTGTGTAAGTACACGAGAAAGTCGAGGGCAGAACTCTCCAAGCGGTTCATTAAGTAAATTTTACCTAAACTGTATTTTCAAAATGTTTTTAGGCATCTCGCCATGACAGCCAATTCTCTCACAGAATCTGAATTTTCTCTGCCTTAAAATGAAAAATTTATCCCATTCAGGTAGGCCTTGTTTCTTCAACTTGTATTAGTTTTTATTAACCGCCTCGTTGTACGTCGAAACATGTCGCATCACATAGTCTTTATCTGACGCAACGCCAGATATTTGAAAAGCCTAAACAAGACTGCATACCAATTCTTAAACAATTTTTTTGTACAACCAGGATTTTACCCACACATTTTTGTACCCTGAAATTTTAATCGCAACGTGCTCTGAATGCAAGCATCAAATTTCGTTTAAATTTGAATTAACCGAAATGAGGAAAGCGGCAAGACCAGGGGGGCAGAGTCGGGATGAAGCTCCGTGATCTCTAAACACAACAAATTGCGTATTTCAGATGTGTTAGAAATATCCCGAAATTAAATTACGCTGGTCTTAAATGAAAAGTTTTGAACAAACGTGCATTAATGTTTATTAGACGAAAGAAATTAATGAATCGCCAATTTCAGAAAATACAAACGACGACTGAACGAACCGAAAAGGAAATCTTTAAATTAATCAAGCTGCAAATTTAACTTCGAAAATTCGCCAAAGCTATTAGGTTACAGACCGCATGAGAAACATTGACATTTAAACAGCAATGATGTCGTCTGTTATTTCCTATTCCTTTTACCAATACGTAGATCATTACATCAATTCTTAACTCATTTACGTCATTCTAAATATTTTAAAACTATTTAAAGATATTTGACAATGAATTACGGATCGACAATTATTTCAAAATTAAACCATCTTACTTGGTGTGTTCCATTGTGACCGAGGAGAAATCAAGTTGAATATTTCTCGAGACATCGCCGATAAATTGGCAAAATGGCGTTATGAGAAAGCATCATGTTCGGTTGTACAGG
Organism: Araneus ventricosus; assembly: GCA_013235015.1. Lineage (NCBI taxonomy): Eukaryota > Metazoa > Arthropoda > Arachnida > Araneae > Araneidae > Araneus > Araneus ventricosus. The sequence continues at coordinate 49,783 of BGPR01008761.1, read as the reverse complement.
AATATTGCATCCAGTACAAACTTTCGAATCGACAACTATCAGGAATACGACGTCTTTCGACGACGTCCTTCTCACGTCTTAAACGACACTAGTATCCATCTTCACTTGAATGCTGAAGAGAAATATTTAGATGTCTGCAGGCAGCAACATCTTTCATCAAAAATTAAGCTGTCTTACTTGATACATTCTATTAAGACTAAGGAGAGATTATGTAGAATGCTTCGCAAGGCATCGCCGATAAATTAGCCTAGTGGCATTTGGGAACGTACATTGGATACAATAGAACAAAGATGTTCTATTCTACAGGCATCTTGCATCCAGTATTGACTTCCTAACCGACAACTCTCAGGAATATCATGTTTTGAACGACACTAGTATCTTCACCTGAATTCTGAGCAGAAACATTTGGATGCCTGGTTCCACTTCATAATTCACCGTCTTTCTGCGAGCTACTGGAGCTGAAACATCTTTCGACGACGTCATTCTCGTGTCTCGAACGGCACTAGTTTCTTCACTTGAATTCTGAGCAGAAACATTTGGATGCCTGGCCCCACTTCACAATGCACCATCTTCCTGCGAGCTACTGAAACATCTTTCGACGTCATTCTCGTGTCTCGAATGGCACTAGTGTCTTCACTTGAATTCTGAGCAGAAACATTTGAATGCCTGGTCCCACTTCATAATGCACCATCTTCCTGCGAGCTAATGGAATTGAAAAGAGATTGTGTTAATTACTGCGAAGATTTAAAATGGAAGCATGTTCTGTATATTCAGTCACTAATTTTTAAAGAAAATATTTAATTGAAAGTGCTACTCTTAGGTAAATTCTACAATTACAGAAAAGGCAAATTCAGTACAAACACCACATGAAGTTCTACTGGGCAATGAATAGAAATAAAAGGGTCTATTCTGGTACCCCCGGTTGGGGGGGGTTGGGGTTTTTTGGGGCGGACCCAACCCAACCCCAACCGGGGGTACCAGAATAGACCTCAAAATGTTCTTTATCAAAATGATTGTCACCATTTGTAACCAAAAGAAGATGAAATCTTTCGACATCAAGTTTTTAAAAGCGCTGTCGATTTTTTTAATCCACGTCGGCCCACTCATCTAAAGAGTTTAGTGTTTTATAGATCGACAAGGAAAACTATCAATTCTTTGATCAATGTCTGATATTTTATATATAAGCTGTGAGCTGGCGCTAACCCTTTGATATATGAATTTATTTACCCCCCCTTAACTGGTTTGTTTTCTCGTCTATCTAATTAAATGGCGCTTTCTATTTTGGGACTGCGTTTTCTTTCTAATTCAGTTGAGAACGTACCTCTAGACAATTTGATACTGTTGTCTCCTAATTAGATTCCGATGTTTTGGTGTTTATTTATATTCTTCTTTAGGACAACCGATTGATGACAACCACACATTTGATTTGCTATTGATGGCTTAATTACAACCTTCACTGTCAAGAGGATTCTATAATTAGGCGAACGAGTTTTTCATTTGCACTCAAATATTACCAGCATTTTATTCATTAAAGTGAAACTTCACAATTAATGAAACTTTTCAGACAAGTCGATGCGATTGCATCAGAGTGCCATATTTTATTTTCTCTTAATATGCACCGATATATACCGTTTTTTCACAGAAAAATATAACGTTCAATCTATAACAGCCAACACGATAGAAACAATAAATGTACAATTTATCTAATTTCTACGTTAAGATATTTTACACCATCTATTTTAGCACTACTTGTACAACACAATATCTATATATATGCAAATAAACATGAAAATACTTATTCAAAAGATATTCATTAACACCTGAAAAACATTTTCGTTTTCAAATGAAAATTGAAGTCAAAAACACCACTTTAATTTAATGCAGAGAAAAATACTTAAATGAGCAAAACACTTCGTTACATAAATACATAATACACGACAAATGTGGTCAAGGACAAACCTGTTCATCGTTTTGTTTGGCTTATTTTAATAGAAAGGGATCATATTTCAACTCATAAAAATTGATCATAATATCCAGGTTCCGTCTTTTCCTAATAATTATGCAATTAATACAATGCAAATTTAATTGAAAATCGTTAAAGGGGGCAATTATAATAGAATATATTCGTAATTGTATTTATATGAAGACATTAATTATATACTAGATTAATTTAAATCCCTGAGTGTAGACAATGAACACTTAAAAATAAATAGTTACCATGTAATACGTATGCACAATGTATACCTTATTCACGTAGAAGTTCAGATTAACACCGATTGCTTATCCCGGAGTTTCGAAGTCTGTTTTCTGCTGCACACGGCGATTTTCATAGTTTGTGTTTTCTTGGTACTTTTATATCGTTGGCTCATATTATACTAATAAAACTTTGCATATAAATAGCAACTCGTTTCGCTCAAAAGGTATTTGAACGCGTTTGCAAACGCTGCATCTAAATAGAGATTTTAAAAAATTACACAGAGGGTTAATGCGCTTCAACCATCGAGATGTCAATTATCACCCTATCGATATACAGTAAACAATACAGTTTTCTAAATGACCGGTGTAATATAACTCATTCACTTGGTAGTTTAGATTACTGAAGTTAAAAAATTGCCCACCTTTATGTGTCAAGTAATTTGTCACATGATACTTTAGTGGTTATGGTTATCAGATAGCAATTTTAGTTTGCAGCAAGGTTGACACGACAAGAGTACAAGTTTGAAACAAACTTGTAGAAGCGACGAAGTCACCACGCGACGAACTTGCAGCAAGCTTGCCACATCAAAATCATTGTAAACATAGCAAAAACAGAGCACGAAAAAAACCTCGGATTAGAACTCGCGACCTAGCGCTTGCTAGCATGACGCTCTAAACCACTCAGCCAGCTACACTGCGAGAGGAGAAAACAGATTGTGCTAATAGATCGAGCATACGATTTATTTAAAACTTTTCTTGATTTCATTAATTTTTAAAATTTTGTGTTGAGAACATGATTTGAAATCAAAGAGCGATTTTCGCTAATGACTACATTTTGCTAGTAGAATAAATTATGAAATTAGGTTTCAAAAGTAATTACTTTTAAAATGGGACAAAATGCAAGTTATTTTTCAACAAACATTGACTGTTTTTTAGGTTTAATTTTGTTTACAAACGTTAAAATTTCAACATTAAGAAAAAGGCGATATAGTTTTCTTTAAAGTGCGAGTTCTATATTTAGTAAAAAGATTGAAAATATTTCAAAATTTTTTTTATAAAAAAGTTTTTTCACAAATTATCATTGATTTATTGAATTAATAAAAAGGACGGTCTAGGAGATGCTATTAAAAATCGGATGTTTTTTTAAAACAGAGAAAGATAATCATCTTTGCATCAAGCTTGTTTTGCAAACTCGCAGCAAGCTTGCATTGCAAGGAGGGGTGGCGCTAGTTGTCACGGCGAACTTGTGGCAAACTCGTTTTGCAAGCGAGGGTGGCGCTGCACTGTTTGCCACAAGTTCGTTTCAAGCTTGACGCGTCAAATTTGCCATGACAAGGTAATAAAGTAAAAATCAAACTTACTGCAAACGTACGTACTATCTGGGTTATGTCTCCCCCACACTCTTGCAAACTTCTGTCAGTTTTTTCTTATATTAGCAGTTCTTCCACTCCACCTCCCATTTACGACTGTCAACTCAACCATACACAGCGATTGGCATCCCTGCTTGGGTACCGGGAGATGTCAGTAGAACATTCCAGTTCCATTCTCGAAAATTCTTAGGTCAGGGGACAGTAAATTGTTTTAGAAGATTCGTCACTAGTGCCTCTTTTCCAGTATTCAGTAATTTCCAGAAACCTCTGGAATCTTTTTTCCCTTGCCTAAATAAACACGTAAAATTCAACATTTTATAACAATACCAAACTCTGTTTTCTTTACAATTACGCAAGTTTCGGGGATTCAAATAAGAAAATTTTGTTTTCAGGTATCGTAAGTATTCGCATCCGTGCTATAGAATTTGATTCAAGGAATGGGCTTGTGTACAGAGAAATTACATTTTAAATACCAAGTTTAGTTACTCAAAAATATTCAAATTCATGAAAACGAAAAATTACAAATTCTTTCATATATTTTCGAGTAGCAGATGAATCTGTGGAAATAATTTGAGAAAGGAAACACTTTGAATTGTTAATCCTATGCAAAATTCAGTTGCAAATCGTTTTAACCCGGGAGGACGCGCATTGGGCCTGCAAGAATTTATTACAGAAAATTAACCCCTTAACAAGAAAATTCCAGATTCACATCAGCTCCATTCAAGGTAATTTAGTTGCTGAAAACGGGAATTTCAAGAATTTCCTTTCATTTATTATCTCAGAAAACAGACGGTCGGGCCTCCGAAGCCCGATTCGCGCACTCGCGTTTCTGTGTGGGATTGCTAAAGAGAACATGTATCGAGACATTTATCGTTATTCGAACTACAAATATGATAAAGACAAATCAAACAATTCGAATTACAAATGTGATAAAGATTAGAAAAGCTTTTAGCTGAAAATCAACCAATTAAGAATCGATTAACAAAGAAAGTAACTAAATTGTTGCATTTAAATTAGTTAGAGATCATGATTCGTATTCTTAAAAGGAATTAGACAATGAATTTGATATTTGAGTCTACAAATTATTTAGAAGGCTAGAGTTAAAAAATGGTGTAGTAAACGTTAAGATGGGTGGAATTAACAAATGGCGTAGAAAAGAACCTCGCAAAAATGAGACTTTACACACAAGATCGTCATACAATTACCCGAAAACTTTGGTGAAGCAAAAGTTGTATAATCGGTTCAAAAGTCTTGAAATTTTTATCGATGAGACAGATGATGGATCAATACTTATATCCTGGAGAATTCACGTAATTTTGGACGAGAAAGGTAACTTTTACACAAATAACTTAGAAGTACATGCATTCATCGATCTTCAATTTAATGCGCTCCCCCAGAAAATATTTATCTAAAATTTTATTAATATTTCCTATTCTGTACAGTAGTGCAATAATCGTTTCCTATTAAGGGAAAAACGACTTAAACCTCGAAAAAATGGTGCAAAACTGTCAAATTCGATACATTATATATCTGAAAACATGCACAATTCACAAACTCGCTTTTCTTCTAGAAAAATATCTGTTCTCTTATAGTACACATATTTTCAAAAATTCATATTGGTATGTATTTATTTGAGAGAGTAATAAATATGGGTATAATTTTTGAAGAAAATATGAGATAGTTGCCTTGCGCCCATGATTACGTACAAAATATGTATCTAAACACAATATTTTGGGCATCTATGTCATTCAAACAGTCTCTTTAAGAAACTAAACCTCAATTTATTAACATTTAAATTTAATTTCTATTTTATATACCAATTTAAAATATAAAAAATAGTTAAAATTTCAACTTTTTTGACCACCCCCAAAACACTTTTTTGGAAAAATATGTTCAAAAATGTGGTTCAATTTGTAGAACATGGCAAAATACACATTCGGTAACAATTTTATGTAAAAATATTCAATAGTTCTTGAGATATCGTGCGTGCAAGATAAAAAAGCATTTTGAGATATAGCGCTTTGAAGATATTACCATATTCAATGTTTTCGTTGAAGAGCTGATACATTTTCCTTCATAACTTTCATAATTATGGGAATTTTTTTTACGAGGATTGTTTTAAATTGTTCAGAAAAGACAGGAATATATATATATATATATATATTTCATAAAATCGAAAAGTTTCGAGGTTTAACAGTCGTATGCCCCCTTAAAGTAAATGTAATTTTCTGCGCGTTTTGTTGAAAAACAGGATCCCAGGCCTACGGAGCCCGATGCGCTTCGTCGAGTTAATGTAAGGAACGCGCCATCCTCGCGGGTTAAATTCTTTTATTTGTTATAACGCAACGGTAAACTTATTACAGTGCAAGATTGAACTTCATAAACCTCTTCATTTTCGGTGAATTCCAACTTTCAAGTTAGAATCTAAGAACATTTGAGATAAAGTAGCCAAAGAACGAGAATATAATCTATAACAACCTCATCAACTTCAGTGAGAAGTGTTTCAATATTATGCTTTTCCATGCAGAAGTACTATAGAAGCACATTACAGTTACAGTTGAATTATGCTTCAGCAAAATGAAAAACTCGATTTTAGTTTAATCCTCCAACAGTCGCAGTAATTTAAATCCTTTAATAAAAGCAAAGTATCTCACGGATACAGAATCTATTCGATAATATGTCTATCAGTTTTAATAACTTTTACTGTATAACTATAATAATTAGTCCTATTGAAAATGTATACGAGTTATTCAGTAAGAAAAATTGCAAATTGCAATGTGTAAACACTAAAGCGTAACAGAAAACGTATTAACCTAATCTGGCAAACATGTATAGATTAAATACTGCAACTAACAAAGAGTTAAACTAGCTATTCCTTTGTAAAATAATTTTACCCAACTCAATTACAGTTTTGTGCCAAATATTTCCGATGATATACAAAATATAAATACTACAGTACGAAATTCAGCATAAATGTTCAATACAATAATTTGATAACCTTTACGTTTTCTTTAATATATACAACTTCCCATAGAGAAAATGCATTTTAAAAAATTTTCGTTTAAAAATGCCTTCAGCCTTCTACATACACCAAAAACAGCATGCTTAAAATAACTACCATCTTCAAAAAATGGTAACAAATTCACCGATAAAAAATATCGAAATACTTTTGCAAAAATGAACGAGTAAAATAACTTGCCTTGTAATCCGAAGAACTCGAATGTCGAAGGTCCAACATGTTCCCAAAACACAAAAGAGAGCAGCTGTATTCTCACCTCTCTAGACGGAAACTGACACACGCTGAACAAGATTAAGCTCAACCATAACGAAGGCATTTTAAGTACTAGGTTTCTGGGTACTTACGTATTAACGCCACCGAGGCTACAGATTTGGCGGTTTTTAAGTGCCGCCAAATTTGGCGGTTTTTGTACTTACGTATTAACGCCAATTTGGCGGTTTTTAAGTGGCGCCAATTTGGCGGTTTTTGTAAACAAGACTGCTCTTTATTGGCGCATTACCGCCAATCTGTAGTCTCGGTGGCGTTAATACGTAAGTATAGGTTTCTGATGTTGCTGGCTCAACTCGTGCACAGAAAACTAACTGATGGTATTTTCCCTTCAGGATAAAGATACAGTCTCAATTCACTCTTAGTACTCTTCTTCCATAAAATTTGTGCAAGGTGGTCGCTCAGAAGGCACGGAGGTTAAAAAAAATCATAAGAAGAATAGATATTTGGATTCGAACCCTGAAGCAGCATATGCTGATGTGGGGGTCTATTCTGGTACCCCCGGTTGGGTTACGTTGTTAACGTGCGGAACCCAACCCAACCGGGGGTACCAGAATAGACCCCATGGACGAGTTTTCTGTTTTGTTTATAAAACGAGACGTTAGTATAACTAAAACTAGGGGATCTATTCTGGTACCCCCAGTTGGGTTGGGAGACGTCACTTTTTCCGCCCGTTAACGACAAGTGCAATTCTCGTACCCGTTTTTCCAACCGGTTGGGATCTCGCTCGGTCGAAAAAAGGACTCCGATTTCTCGCCATCTCTGTACCTGGCGTAAACGCTATTCGCTAGCGAGAAGTGTTGTTTCGATATCAGAACTTATCAAATTTTCATTTAAAATGAAGGCTGCTAAGACGTTAATTGTGTTTTGAAAGAGTTTATCGGGATAAATGTAATCCATCTGACCAATCTGAAGAAGAATTTATCAATTACTTTAGATTTTTTAAAAAGTAGTTAAAACTTTTATCGAATTTAAATAATCTAATAATTTAATACGACAATCTAAAGTAATTAAATCTTTAAAAGTAGTTAAATCTTCTACTACTCCATCAAGATAGTCAATAATTATAGTTCATAATTAGCTAAGATCAATAACATTTAAAGATTTAATTACTTAATATTTTCTTATTAAATTAAATTATGAAATTAAATTAGGGTAACATTTTAACATTTTTTAAACATTGAGTGTGGAATGACTTTCCTCATTCCGTATATATCATTACAATTTTTTTTATTTGGGTTTTAATTCAAAGAAATTTGTCAAATATTTACAAAGTAATTGCAAAATCTGCCGATAAAAGAATTTTTCTTGTTCCTTGATAAAGATGTAATTTTTTAATGTTGTGAAAACTTGCTGATTTTAATAACTTTTTTTTCATGTTTTATTTTCTTATGTAATTGGAAAAATAAACAAATGGTTTGTAATATTAATTTATAAGATTTATTCATGTTAAAATAATTGGCATGGAAAAAAGTTTATTACTTTTCCTTTCTCTAGAAAACTGGTAAAATTACATCAATATATTGGAAAAAAAGACTGCAATTTATGTTCTATAAATGTATAATATTATTATAAATGTATATTTTGTAAAAGATAAATGGTTTAACCCTCCTTAACAATGGACTTATTAAAGCAAGAAAGATGCATTAGAATGCATCTTGTAAGAGCAGAAGCTAAATCTTCCCACCTCTTACCCTAGGTGTCTTTTGAAAACATGCGATCAACTTTCCCACTTAAAATGTGTGGATATTTTTCAAAATAATCCAACATAATTTCGAATTGGGAAGCAAATGTACGCTTCGCCATAGTTCCTTTGGTGATTCAAAACTCGAACTGAATCTGAAACCATGAAACAATGACAATCGCTTGATTTGCTGAGCGCGCAGCAGAAATACGTCACTTCCTAGCGTAAAGCGCGATGTTCGAAACGACCGAGGTACGAGAATCAGACCCCTTCTTTCGATCAAGAAAAAGCCATTAACGTCCCGCGGTCGAAAGGCGAAACGCTCCCAACCCAACCGGGGTACGAGAATAGACCCGTAAAACTAGAAACCAAAAAACTAGTTGGGTTGGACTTGAAGAAATCTTTGGTAAAACAAAGTATAACAAAGTGAAAAGGGGTTAAAAATGAATGACAGTGACGTCACTTTGGTAACAGGCGCCCGGGCCATAATACGACTTTTTCGCCCCCAGTTGTAATCAGTGGTTTCACAAGGGTAAATGGCCTCATGGTGCCCCCTAAGACAGACATCCATACCCCCCCCCTTGCTCCCCGGTCGCTACGCCACTGATGAATAAATGAAAGAGGGGAGCAAAACTGACTCAAAATATTAAAAAAATATGCAGCTGATTATTGAAAGTTATTCAAAACAAAAATGACGTGCCGTCAAATACGAAAATAAATTATTTTCACCTTTAATGACAGAAACAAACTTTTAGGCGGAGATCATCAGCAGAAAACGATTTTGAACCATGTCCTGAATAATTGATAAACTAGCCGCATTTGGCGACCAGCTTTTTCGAGAAAGTTGGGTGGGTTTAATTTCAAGTATATATATTTCATGCATAATAATCACGGCACCCTCAACAATGCAATTTTAGACTTAAATTGAGAAAGAAATTTAAGCAACGTTACTTTAGTAGTTTTACACCTCTCTTGTTCATTGTGTACATAAACCTCTATTAAGCCCTTAGCACACGGGCGAATTTTCCTAAAAACACCACGAGTCTCTGCCTCAGAAAACGATTTCGGGGGCACAGACTAATGTATGGCGAGTACTTTCAGTTCGGAGAGCAAAATTCGTGTTCTCTCTCGGAAAATTCTTCCCTATGCTAAAGGCTTCATGGAATCAAGTCACATAACATCAGAGTCGCATGAGATATAACTATTCGGGCAAGCTAATTACACGTTGTCTTTGACGGTGTTGTTAACTCCACTTCCTTATTCCTCATGCCAAATGCTCCTTTGATTCTAAAATTAAATTTGTATCCTGCGATTTACTTGTAGTATGTGAGCATGCCCAACAGCAAATTGGTTGGACTGAAACATGCAGGTAAAAAAATAAAAATAAATAGAATGTAAAATCATTCTATTTATTTATTATTTCCTAATATGCTTGATATCCTGCTTATAGATTCCGCAAAGGAATTACAATGACATCTGCAATAACAAATCATAGAGTTTTAACCCTTTGGTGGTTCGCTCCGGTGTAATGGTGCCACTGTACTAGACCCCGAGGTCAAAAGTATACACATTGCGCGTGGAGAGTCTATGAATTAGGTTAGGTCTATGGTTAGGTCTTACATTTGAACAACGACACTTTCGCATGCTCTTTGAAGAAGAAGGACTTTCCTTTAAAGCAATATATTCATAATTTCTACATAAACACTAATTATTATAACTAAAAAATGATTAATCTTAATGTAAATAAAAGTCATTGTAGCTATGTATGTGGGTATGTTGCTATGTTCCTCATCTCCTCCTAAACCAATGGACTGTTTTCAACCAAATTTTGCACACTTATTATTCAAGACAAGGGCAAGACACTTATGAACTTTTCAAAGTCCAAAAGTTAATTAAACAGTCAGTTAATTAGAAATTAACCGAAACCGTTTTTCTATCGTAACATCGGAGCAAATTATTTCTCTAAAATTATTTTTATACCATCTTAAAGTTCAAACTTTTACCTTTACAATGATACCAATTTTATATCTGTAACAGTTTTTCTTCGTTTTTTATTAATTTTTCAAAATGTATTAAGTTGTTAATTACCTGCAGACGATTTTGAAATTACGCAAATTTATACTCCGTTGCTAGGCAACGGTTAGACTTTGAACTAATTTACCGTTCTTTCTGAAATTTTTGCTTATTTTTATAAATATATTTTGTGTGAGAAGAGAGTCAGCCTTCAACTTTTAAGATTTTGGCATTTTCCGTGATATTTTTCGAAAATATGTATTATGTCACAAAAACTATTTTTACACATAATAAAAGTTTAAAAAAATTAGCTTTTCATGACACAAGTTTCATTTCCGTTCAATTCGTTGCCCTCATTTTAATAATTTTTCAAAAATTAAATTATGTATAAAATTTACAATTTATAACACTTTTTTTATTGATGAAGAACAAGAATACATAAGCTACTGTTGCCAGATCACAATAGAAGAATTTTGGATGAAGACGAATTTTATTATTTTTTTATTCATATTTATTCTAACGCTTTTTCTATGCAATTGTCCCAAAACACCCGTTAAAATCTTTCTTAAACTACAATATTTATGAACAGAATTTGAAGTACCTATGCAATAAATATGAATAACATATGAAGAAAATTAGCTATCGGCGGTTTTTAAAAATCGCCTGGTTCAACTGATATTCTCATTTTAATTAAAAAACATTTCAGACGATAAAAGAATTTTGGGTATTGTAATTTTCTATACGAAAGTAGTTTTTTACATCAAAAATATTAGATATGAAAGTATTTTAATCCCGAGCACGCCGGACATAACAGCTACTATATATTATATAAAATTAGGATTAATGGATCTTCGAATGCTGCCGGCTACAACTGGCGTTCGTCTTCGCGGGTTGTTTTGTAGATGCCGGAAGTAGTCGGCGTTAGTAGCGAAAGGGTTAAACATCCATGATTTGTCATAGAAATTTAAAATTATCAGAATTCAAGAATCTTTCGTGATCAATCGTGAGATAAAAACTTCAAAAGGAAGTATCCATTGTATTTTGAAGCTCTGTTGGAGCTTCATGCCAGTAATGGTTCATATTTTTCATGAAGATCTGAACTGAAAAGTACAGAATAACTGCCTTTTTTTTCTTTTTTAAATGTTGGCAATAATTTTCCATCGACCTTTCTTGTTTTGTTCGACTCCAATGGTCTTTTGGAACTAACTTTCCTTGCGGATGTTCTGAGAAGTTTATTGCTCTTTAAAATTGTCTTTTATTCGAGTGATTGAAACGTTCATCGATTAGGAATTCTCTCTTCACTCTTCAGATGCTTTTTTAAACTTCCAGAATCATCTAAATGAAAATCTCTTATTTAAAAAATTTATTCAGGTCCCATTCTTATTTCAGATCAGCTTAATCTGAAAGGAGTGTAAATCAAATCAAAAGAATATATAATTGTTCTAGTTGTGAAACATAATAAATGGATCTGCTAGGAAAGTTAAACATTATTTGTCTCCACTATAAAACGGAGGTAGAAAGCTCAAGATCCAAGGGCTCGCACTTTTTTATTCGAGGTGTCTTCTTAATAGAAAAACTGAAGATTGGCTTTTATATGAAGACTTTTAACTATTTGCAACCTCTATTAAATTGATAATTTCTTACTTCACATTTTTATTAAGTAATTGATGGGCTCATAGAGCAAATATTAATTCTAAGAATATTCCAAACAATCAACTTCAAAATTTACGAAATTTTTTGATGAATTTCGTTGCATTTCATAAAACAAAAATAAGCATGATATTATTAAAGATACCGAAATTAAATTTATTTCAATATTTGAATGCTTATAAAAATTAAATTTTTCAGAAACAGAACTATTTATCACAAGAAGCTCATTTCAGGCTTCAAGTTTCAAAATTTAAAAAGGATGAAGCCAAATGGCTTATTTATTTACAGTTATAAATTTCTATTGATTAGACAAGAAATAATCACTTGCTATGACTTTTTTTTATTTGACAGTAAATCTGTGGACGAGTTTTTGGGTTTCTTTATTTGCATGTAAGTAGGAGTTCCGCGTGTAACTTCCGCTTCCGGTGATAATGTTAAGTCAATGGAAATCTTCAAAATTTCAACACTATGTTTGAGGATATTAATTAACGTTTAAAGTGGAGCTTTTTAATGTTATGTCTTAAGAATAATTTGAAAATATTAAATTTAATATTTCTATTGCTGTAGCGCTCAATGTTTATTTAAAATGTGAGCCTAATTTAGTAGAAAGGTTGCCAAAATTATTCTCTATCGCTCTTTTTATCGACATCCAAGATTTGTTTGGCGGTTAAATTTGTAACCAAACGATTTAGCTAATTACAATAGTTCCATTTTGAATTTTAATGCTTTAAGAACTTTTTTAAACCGATTTAAAAAGAAAGGATTACACAAACTCAAAGAACGCGGAATTCAACGTTTTGTTTACTAAAGAAAGAACTGATTCGAACTTATACTGATTCGAAGAACTGATACAGTTGCCGAATAAATTTGGCAATTGTTTAAATCGGAAGGTTACCGGAAAACTGTCTACGAATCCAAAATAATCAAACCAGGAAACTCGTCCAGATAAATAAAACTGAAATATAATTATATATATATATATACGCTCTAGAAATCCAAACTACTGGATAGATTTTACTCAAATCTTCCTCACAAATACTATAAAGAATAAGAAAGTTTCTTCAAATAAATTCAACAGTTTTTTTTTATTAATTCAAAACTATGTTTCCACTGCGCATGCGCAGTTCAAGCTCTGCTGCTGATGCAAATAGAAGGCTAAACAATAATGTAATAAAAGTTTTTAAAATTAAAATAAACATATCCGCTAAACCAAGCGATTTTAAAAAACCGCCAAAAGTTAATTTTCTCCTTAAGTTATAAATAATTTTTAAAGAATTATTCAATATTAAATATGATAAATGATACAAATTTAAATTCACTTTCCTAATTACCACGTAGACGTCAACACTTGATATAAATATTTATGTTACAAGTACTTCAAATTTTGTTCACAAATACTGAAGAAAGATTTTAATGAAAATTTATTAAATACTTAATTTTGCAGTAAAAAAAATCACGAAAATAATTTTATTACGCCCAACGCCAGGTATACGAGCTAGAAAATCGTAACAAAAGTATATAATAGTATGTCAAGAATAAAATGAAAAACGAGAATTTATTAGCAGTAGCCATTTTATAAATCATTAATAAATTGTGCCTTCTTCTTTTTCGTTTCAATATATTTCATTCTTTTTTATCTTCTGTTGGTGGTTTATAGTCTGATTTTACTGAAAATTTTAAAAAATACTTTCAAAAGAGAAAATTAATTCGAGAAAACGAAATTCCACTTATTTAATTTAAAGCGTTAAAACTGAGCAATTAATTTCTTTTTATTCTTATGAAGTTGAATTCTTTTAAAACTTTTATTCGATGGAAATGGGAAAATCTTTGCAGTTCATATACTGGAGGATAAATTTCCGAAATAAAGTTTTCATTCTTAAAAATAAATAAATTTTCTTTGAAATGGCAAAATTTACGTTAAAAATTATTTTTACCATACAAAGAATTTTTCCTAAATCGATAGATTAACAAACGATTAATTAAAATGAATTAGCAAATATATAAAAAAATTAATTGAAGTTTTAATCTGAAACAAAATTATCGTCTGATCAAAATATTTATGTTGATGTGAAATAGGAATTATTTGATTGGAAAATTTTGCTGGAATAATCAGTGGGATAAACTTTCATCTAAATATGAACTATGGTATCCATTCAACGAGAATGCGAGGTAATTTTTATAGTTTAATTAATTAAGTTACTTTTTAAAACTACTTACTAGTATAAAATTTAAATCGAAAAGATTCCAAAACTACATATTTGTTAAAGTAAAATAAACATTTACAGGTTCATGGAATGCAAAGTATTAAACAAAAGAATGTCGAGCAATATGTCCCTGTGACATTGTGGTTAAATTTTAATTCAACACTAGTTTAAAAATACATATTTAATTAATTATTAAAATTCCGTTTTTTGTTTTGAAATTATTTATTTTTTGTTTTTAATTTGAAATTTTTCTGTCTTTAGATTTTTGAATATTGCATGTTTGCAGTCATTATTATATATTTTCTAAGTTATTATCATACAATCTGTCATAATAGTTGAATTAATTATTAAACATGGAATTTGAGTCTCTTAATACAAAAATATGCATTTTTTTGATAAGATGAATTTTCAATAAATGGAATTTTTGATGAATCGCGATTTGTTTTAAACTGAGCTTTGATTTAACGTTATTTTTAAATTTCTATTATTTTATCCTAAATCTGATATATATATAATATTTTTTCAAATACAGTAGACTCTCTCTAATCCGACACATGTGAGACCGGACACCTGTCGGATTATAAAGAGAGTCCGGACTATAGAGGGTCAATAGAAAAATCATGTATTGAAAGGGGAAAGGTTCCAAGTTTTAACAGGAAAGAATGACTCATCACCAGGTAACATGTTCCAGCAGGTGCGTCAGACTAGTGGGAGTATCGGAGTAACGAGTGTCGGATTAGAGAGAGTCTACTGTAGTTTAAAAGAGCATTAGGAAGAAAAAAAAACCCGATACGCATATATGCACACACAATGAAAAGGAACAATTCTGCGTTATATATTTTTTAGAATTTACCAATTGATTTGGATTTACCACAAGTAAATACTGAAACTTCAAATATGAACCTCAGTTTTAAATCTGTATAGTTTTTTAAGAAATTTCTGCATCGTGATGGCATAATGGGTAATATCAGAAAGAAAATTATTTAAAAATTTATTTTCCAATGAAAATTATTTTCGAAAAAGTTCACAGAAGAATAACAAAGACAAATTCTAGTCAATATCTACTTAAAAAAATAAATAAATGAAAATAACGAAAATACAAACATTTTTTTTTCTGCATACCGAGAATAAATTTTTAAAAAAAGTCGCAGCATCAAAAATTTAAACATGAACATGAATATAAATTTTACCAAAATCAACTTTTTAAGTAAAATGAAGCAATAAATGAGTGATGAATTTTATAACAATAAAGAAATGTAAATAACTATGAAAATTTCTAGAATTGTGTTTACATACCAACTATTACTAATCATAAAATTAAAAAACTTCTTTAAAATTAATCACTTGACCACTTACAATAAAATGCTTAGAAAATTGCTCTGTAACTGAAACCCTGAAATCTTTCCTTAGGTCCTGCCAGCAAACAGAAAAATACCTTCGCATTCAAGAATAATGTAGCACCTCGCATGCGACAAAGATTTTTGCGTCCTCCACAACATTTCCCCGTTACTTCACCTGAAAGCTATGGCATGCCAATAAGCCTGAAAACGCCGCTTTTGAATGATGAATTGCAACCACATTATTTTTCTCCCTATGAGACGACTCCAATAATTGATGACGAAAGTTACGGATCTGCAATGGATACTATGGATTGTGATACTTGGGGTATACATTTTATCCATTTTTTCATATTAAAACAAGTTTTTAAAAGTTATATATATATATATATATATATATATATCTTTTTAGTATAGGAATTGCTTCTTGATATGTCTTGTTTACTTTGTTTCTGTATGATCATATATAAAAAGTTATATTTTGATATTTATATATATATATATATATGTAATAATCTCACTTAATTTTATTCAAAATTCTAATATTATCTTAATGTATTCCAAAATCACTTTTCTAAAACACCAGTTTCGTTCTTTTCCCGCGCTGGAGGTATATTAAATCTCTCATTTTGGCATATTTATTACTAAAAGAATACTTAATTGCTTTCACGTGCCGACAGAAAATCATGACGGCGTCTCTTTGGCACCAGACCTTTTTCCCTGAAACGCCTACGTAACTTATTAAAAATACCCAATATTCCCTTCACTTTGATCACGTGTCCATATGTTATTCCCTTATCCAAGAGAATACAAGGATTTCTCTGTGCACTTTCGCTTGTAACCTCAACGGAGATGCACGTATCCACCACTCTCCCATAGATAATAAAAAGAAATTAATTAATAACTCGGCCTGTGTTTATTTTCAACGACTACAATAGCGAAGACATTTCATATATATATATATATAATTGATAAGTTAAATACATTTCATTTTTTTCCTACATCTCTTACTTCTTCTACTTATAACTTATTTAGTGTTATCATAGTTGTTATCTTTAAAACAAAAGTAAACGGGAAAAAAGGCAGAACATTGATGCATTATTATCCATTTCATTCTAATTCAGAATTTTTCTGGATCCACCAACTCACAGTGAGTTTCCATATTAAATTGTCTTTAATATGCATTGATATGTGCTTGTAAAAAAATGCTTATAATTAATTTATTTTTGCAAAAATAAATCATTTAAAAATTGCACGGTAGTATATATGTGTAACGAATATTATGCACTGTGAGTCATTTTTCCCCTCTTCCGTCGAGGCTGCGATGGCCTAATGGTAAGGTCTCGACCTCGGGAGCGGAACGTCGCAGGTTCGAGACCCGGTTCCACTGGGCCTGTTGCACATTAATTCATACGTAGTGGTCATGCGCCCCCCTTCCTCCACCGGTGCGGCGTGGAAGCCTGGAGAGGGGGTGCCAGCCCAGGCGCCACCCTCGTCATCCGACCGCGGTTCAAAATTACGAGGTCCATCTCTAAATAGCCCTCGCGTTGCTTCAAAACGGGACGTTAACCTAACCTAACCCTCTTCCATCGTAACATGCTTTCATTTGTTTCTTTAAGTGATTTTATTTTAAAAAGTTAATGCTCATTTGTATTATTTCATTGAAAAAATACAACGATCACTAAAATTCCCAAAGTATGCAGTTTGGATTATATTTTTAGAAAGTTTCGAATAATCTATCATTTTGCCATGAAATGCATAATTCTTTTTGCAATATTTTTGGCAGAAATGTATTAAAATAGTAATTCACAAATTTACTAATACTAATTCAAAAACACTTATTCACAAATTCAGATGAAAAAGAAAAGTGTTATTTTTAAAAACTTAAAAAATTCTTAATAATTAAAATTTTCTTTTTTTTCTCTCCAAAAACTTTTGGAATTATTTTGATGAACTAAAATAATAATAATAAAATAAAAATGAGATTCACCGTAATACATTCAAAGTCTGTGTGTATTATAGGAGGGTATCAATGGTATTCTATCTGAAAAATTCTGTAGAAACATCTATTTTAATAATAATGCCATAGAGTTCCGTAACTTTTCGCAAGTTTGATTTAAAAAAAATTAAAAAAGGAGCAAGGAAAGTGACGAATCGTCAAAAAATTTTGAATCTCTAAGCTTTCAGAGTAAAAAATTTACACACTTTAGCAGAATAGGTGAAGAACTGCACTTTTTTTTTTATCACAAAATGTACTTACTCGAACAACAACAACAACAAAATCACAATCCAAACCTTTGAGTTTATAATTTGGTCCAGAATTCATGTCATGCTAAAATTTAAAAAAAAAAAACACATTTCATTATCAACATTATTTTTTTGTTTTATTTATGGGTCATATTAAAGTTAGAAGTATTTTTTAATTACTTATCATTATTTTATTAAAACATAATTAACCTAAATTAAATTATGACTAAACAAATTGTTATTACGTTTATAATTTTGTCCAGCAGTGTATATATAATGCTTGAAAAATTTTGAATTGATGGAGATACGTTTTTTTTTCTCCTGTTACCAGCCATCGACGCAGCGGCGTAGAATTCCCCCGTTATGCCATAACGAATGAAAGAAACATGGGCAGTCAAATCACGTTTAATTGTTTCTTTCTCTCAATAGATGCCGCTACAAGCTTGTACAAAATATAGAACTACAAGGTTTCATTTTACCATCTAGTTTAATCGTTCGTTGCTATTTCAAAAGATGCTCTTGCTTGCCTAGGGACTTTGAGAAACCTCGGAAATTTAATTAAGTCCGGTTACAGAAACTGTTTAGAATAAGGTTTAGGAGTAAGTAAGTTGTTGAAAGTTTGAATAATTTTGAGGTTGCAGTAAAAGACTTCAAACAAAAGATTTCAGTTCAGACTCAAATTAAGTGGAGGTTTTGGGGGTAAGGTAAGGTTTAAGAGGGAGGGACCATTTAATGGTCGCATATGGAAACGCGTACTTACCTTCATTTTGGGAGAATTTCTGACAGTTTGTTGATAATTGGATTAGGATGATGGTTGAAGTTTGGGTGAAGAAGTCCTAGACATGTTCCGGATGTAATCTTCAGTTTTATCAATATTCAGGTCGTTATGTGTGACATTATTTCTCAAGTACCAAGACGCATGCGTCATGGTACACAGTGGCGGCCATTGGGGAGGGGAAATGAGGGGGCAAAAAATTTATAGACATCTGAAAGTACGCGGGAATATAGGTGGTAGTCACGCAAATTTAAAAATTTTGTTACAACATTAGCTAGCTATCCAGGACGTTATTGGTTTTTTAGAATTCCTAGTTTTAGGATAAAAATTTAATTTTTCACGCAAAAAGTAGGGGTCAACCCCCCCCCCCCCGGACTCGCTGCCACTGATGATATAGAGAATTGTATTCTATAGAATATGATTTTCCTTTCTATGTGTTTTTGTTGTAAGTTACCAGATTTGGGCTGCGTAAAATATGTTCTAATTCCTACCTTTCTCTAAAACCTCTTTATCTTTTTCTGAATCCCTTTATTAAAAAAAAACAATTGTGGTTTCCTTTATAAATCTGTTTTTCTCTAAATTAATAAAAAATGAATTGATTAATTAAAAAATAATTTCAATAACTTAATGTTCTTCATGTTTGAATAAAATCTCAAAAATGGATTTAATATTTTGTTTGAAAATGAGATTTTTTGCTAAGTGAAACCTGAATAATTTATCTGCATCTTATTTTACTTGAAATGCTTGACAACCTAAAAGTTGAGGATCATTCAGAAGAGATGATGAACGTAAATTTATGTAGTCACAAATAAGTTTAAATGATATAACTAATAGTTCTGTGAAAAGTACACCTCGCGTCCACACACACGCATGCACTCCCTCCCACACACAAGCTCTGTTCTACATAGCAATCTTAAAGATTTATCCATTGTTGTCGTTAATTTTGAAGACTATACTGTTTCCAGGGACACCAGACATCATAATTTGTCTCTCAATGAGGTACCTTCTTTCCACTCATATATATATACAGTGGAATCTCCCTATAACGAAATCGCTTGGTTCCAGTTGAAAAATTCGCTATAGAGAAAATTTCGTTATATGGAGATTAGGGATTTTCGCAGTTATTTAAATAAATGTTACAAACCTTTTAGTATGTGCGATAAGTTCAAAAATATTTAATTATGACTTTCAATTAAAAATGAAGCAATATTTATTATAAATTTGTTAAAATTATACTAATTTTTATTGTATAAATAAAATGCTCAAAAGTGAAGACAATTCACCAATTTAGAGAATAATATGTACTAATACGGATAAACATAAAAAGCGTATTGTCACATCCATTTGCTGTTTCCACCCCGATTCTTGGAATCTTGATCCGTAGAAATGTTGCTCTCTCTGTAGAAACCCAGGTCCCCACAACTGCATTACCCTTCACATAGCATTCTATTGTTATGTGTTATCGCTGGAATGAACAATGCGAGTGGTTCCAGAATCAGGCAAGTGTGAGCGATTTGTTTGCACAGAAATTAGCAACTTTCTTCAAAAATGACAAAAATCGAAAAAATAAAGGTCTGAAAAAATTCGTTATAGGGAGACAACCACTTCGTTATATGGAGAATATTTTGAATGTTATTCAAGATTCTGATTAAAAATTTCGTTATAGGGAGAAATTCGCTGTAGGGAGACTTCGTTGTAGGGAGACTCTACTGTATATATATATATGTGTGTGTGTGTGTGTGTGTGTGTGTGTGTGTGTATTACAGACAATGTGGATAATCGGTTATTATGCATAATTACCGGATCTTTAGCTGGTAATTAAGGATAATAACCGCGGTAAATATGCATAATAACCGATTATTCACATTCAGCGTAACATATACACCATTTTACAAAGCTATATTTATTGCTCTTAAACTAATCAATGTATACAATATTACACATGTATATTATGCACAAATTTTACTCCCGGTATTTACAAAACAAATACATTAACTTATTAATAAAGTTACACAAAAAATTTACTGACCAAAGTTTTAAGAAATTTAACACTCCAGAATGAAGCGTTAAATAATTTGTTAATTCCGAAGAAGCAAAATTTAATTTAAATATTTTTTTTGAAAAATGATGAAAATGAGGAAACTGGAACTTAGTTTTAGTTTTTTTTAAAAAAATGTGTAAATTTGGCAAACGTGTAATCATATCGAAATCACCCCGCCCTAGCACTTGTCCGTCCGGTGTGTCTAACACGGATACTAAGGTCAGTTACAAAATAAACATCATCGGCCCATGCTCTAGACCTCCCATATGAGGTATGGCCCGTCATTGGCATGAAACCTCCAGGGGAGCGAGAATCCGTTTACTTAGCAGGCGACTTCTCATCTCCATATCTAAGGTGCCCCTTGAGGGTTTGTAAATTTGGGTTAGAAATATTTGGTACAGTCAATAAATAACGAGGCAGAGGCCATTAAACCAAAATTATGGTATTTAGAAAAATGGAGACGGGCCTGAAATGTAGTTGCTGGTGTGACAAAAAGATTCGTTCGCTTTTCACCCGCTAGGTGGCGGTACGTGTCATGCAAGCAATGATAAAAAGATGATAACGAAGCAGCTGGTCAAATCAAATTCTGCCATGACTTCTCCACACTCACCCTCTTCTGCTGCCTAGAAGCTTCACCATTGGCCAGCTAGTCTCACCCCTCCACCTACGAACTCTCTCCAAGACTGACTCCCCACGGCAATATATTGACGGTAAAGCCTTCACCTATGTTGTCATGATAGGAGGTAGCCCCTTGTCGGGGCAGGTACTCCGTAAACATGTTGTTATTCAGCTGGTCAGATCCATTCTTTCCGTTTCTGAAAACGAAACGTACTGGAGGCATCCAAAGAAGAGCAGCGGGGTGTTGTGCGCTTTTTGACAGCGGCAGTGGTGGTTTTATGCACAAGCGTTAGAGGTGCTCACCTCGTGTCTCGAGAATCCAGGAGGCCTCAAAACCCATTCGGCATACAAATCAAGCACAGTAGTACTAACCAGACACAAATTAGCGACATTGGGTAGGTGCAGGGGCCTCAAAACGTATTCGACGTATATTGAAGTACTATGCTGACGGCAAATTTGTGACATTGGGTAGAAGGAGAAGGCATCAAATCAGTTTTGCGCCTGTATTGATTGACAAAATCCGCCACTGGACAGCGGAAGGTGTAAGAGGTCGTGAAATCTATCGACAAACGGAAAGGATTTATGGGGAGCACTGTATGTCCCTTTCAAGGGTTCATGAGTGGAACAAGCGCTTTCGCGAAGGTTTCAGTTTAGTTATATTAACGTCCCGTTTTGAAGCAACACGAGAGCTATTTTGGGACGGACCTTGTAATTTTGAACCTCGGTCAGGTGACGAAGACGACACCTGAGCTGCCACCCCCTCTCTAAATTTCCACTCCACACAAACGGGAGGACGTTTGGCCTCCTACGTATGATTTAACGTGCAAGAGGCCCAATACCCAATGAATCTTCAGTGGAATCGGGTTTCGAACCTGGAACCTTCCGGCCCCAAAGCCGAGCCTTTCTAGTCACTTGGGAATGACACGCGGAGTGGAGCACCGAAGAGTGTCACAGAACAGCATGTTGCGAAAGTGGATGAGTTCATCAAGAAAGACCGCCGTGTAACAGTAGACGACATTTCTGCAGCAGTAGGGCTTAGACGTGGTACGGTTCACGCAATCATCGTGGACACGTTAAAACTCCGTAAGGTGTGTGCGCAATGGGTACTCCACAACTTGACACCAGAACAAGAGGCCTATCGCGGACGATGAAGTCAAACAGTGCGTACGCAACTGGTTCAAACAGCAGCCAAAGGTTTTTTACGAGCATGGCATTGTGCGACTAGTGTCGCAATGGGATAAATGCCTAAACAAGTGCAGACAATACTTTTGAGTTCCATTAAATAAATTGTACGAAATAGCCTCTGCCTCGTTACTTGTTGACTGTACCTAATACCAAGCATTATCGCCTGTACTTTTGCTTTAATTTATGTGAAATATTTCGCATAATTTTAAGCGATAAACATTTCATCGTAATGATTCAATTGGATAGCTCACACATTCCCTCTTCCAGCTGTGTATCCTGCTGTCCTTTCCTGCTTGACTTTCATCTATGATACGAAATCTCTCACTTTCCTACTCTTCATACCAGATGCGCAGAGATTATATTGATAAAATAAATCCTCTACCGGCAGGACTGATCCCCCCCCCCATGCGCTCTCTTTTCAAACCTTTTTCTGTACATACTTGAATCCTTTCACGTCCGAAAATATTTGAATATGGCGTTGATTTCAGTAGGTCAGGCATTTGGTTTCGTCAGGCAGAAAAGAGTTAAAATATCCTTTTTTACACATCTGCACTTTCATTCGGCGCTTCTTTACATGAAAAAATGAAAATGAAAAAAAAAAATAATAGTAGGGATTTAATTTTATGAATTTCGCTGTATGGAGATCACAATTCCTGTAGTATTGGATTTCCATACCGTGGTATGGGGATTATTGTTAAGTATTAATAATTAGACCCAAGTGTTTAATATTTTTAAAATTGATAATTAATGATAATATTTGTTTAAACAAATTTTATCATTAATTATAAATCCATTATTGTTCGACGATTTCACGAAACATGCTTTCATGCACCTAGCTTCTTAAAATGAGACTCGAAGGATGCACACCATTACTATGCCCATAAGTCCCAGCCCCTCTTTTGTTTTTGTTTCTGAACAAATCTTGCCTCCATTTAGTGATTTTTTAAACGAGTTGTCAAGTGGAAATTTTTATTTTACTTTTCAAAATCCTTTATTCTAACTTCAGACTCGAGTATTATTTTGCCCACTTTTGAAAGGAGCATGAAATGTCAATCTGGTTGTTTGCAAAAATCATCCCTAGAATTTCATAGTATAGTTTTTACTTCGTTTAAGGAAAAAAGCATATCTGAAATTTTTAAAAGAGTATAAGGTACCGTTTATAACTGATAATAACTTAAGAAACAGCAAGAATGCAGTAATGAAGTTTGATATCACCAACTGAAATTATGATAAATATGAGTTGAAAAGTAATTAACTCTTTTAAATATTATCTAATCTCAAAACACATATATAATTTCTATGTATATTGTCTTGCAAAAAATATCCTTGCAATCCCATTTATTCAATTGCTTTTTACGGACTTTTCAGGTTTAGAAGACTGTTTTGAATACGAAAATATGCATAGAGAAGAAGACAATAGTGTTAAGAGAAAGTAATGTATTAATATATTTTTTAAAAAATCATTAATTTCATCTACAGAAAATTAAACATTAAGTCATCCATGATCATTTTTCCAGAAGAAGGAATGATCCTTTCACTGTTTTAAAAACTCATCCTTCCAAATAAAACTTGCATTTTTATAACGACAAATGGCGTATAAGAAAAGAAAGAAAATTGGAGGAACTACATTAGGACTACAAAGGCAAATTGATCCCCTGAGTCCTTAAACTATCAGACATTTTTTGAGAGTTCTATGAAAAAGGAGACGTTATTCTTTGAACTTGATAGAAAACGCGACGTTTTACTTTATACATTGGCGTTGTCACAAATTGAAACATAGATATAATTCATGTAAAGAAGTTTTCTCCATACTGCTGACTTGAATTTTTGGTATACTTGGGAATGTTTTCACCTTTAAACAACCGCATTGAAAAGAGTGATGCAACAGCAACTTTTCAACAGTAAAAATCTTTCACAAAGAGTTAAGATAACTAGTGTTCAGTTTGATTTTATAAATTCACTAGCAGTACGCGCACAGCGTTGTCCGTGGAATCAGGACTTCAACAAAATTTTTAAAAAAACACGCCCACAATGGCATGAAAAAGTTCTGAAAACAAAGAAAAAGATACACATTATTTGATTTTCCCGCTTATTTTTCTTCGCGATAATGACATTTCAATTATAGAAAATACAGAGTACGTTAATCCGAAACAATATTAAAAAATTGCAACGTGAAAATGATTATTATAAAGCAAATAAAATATGCGAGACATAAACAAGTTAAGACACTGCCAAAAATAGTAATCGAAGTCATTCAGTTGAAGGTTATGACGTCACCTGCACTCTACACCGTCAGCCAATGAAATTGCCTACAACATTCCGGAAAAGTGTCGCGGGAGGGAGCTCGGTAGATAAAAATATCTTTCAACTGATCAGGAAAAAATTAATTAAAAAAAAACGGGAAAAGATATTTTAAACGTTCTTGTTTTAAATAAGACAGAATCGTTCCAGTTATAAGCTGAAAAAATTGAAAATAATAGTGTTATTAGAACGTTGAATGCAGCAAATTTAAAAACAAAAATTAAATTTCGACGGAAAAGCCGACTATTTTTTAAAAATTTCTCAAAATTCAGTAAATTAAGTTTGAAGCTCAAAACAAACTTCATTAGAACGAAAATTGTTTGTTCTATCCGATAGTGCATTGATTGTTTTTCAACGATCAGTAGAAAAGTTACTACAGCCGTAAACGTGCCAAAAATGACCCCAAACGACACAAAACATTAAATAAAAAATTTTCCAGATTGAATTTAAAAATTACGGCTTCGAGGTGCATTGAGTCACCTTTACGACTACCTGTGTGCCAAATTTCATGACTGTGAGTGCGATAGATTCGTCTGGACATCGCGCGCACGAACGCAAACATTTCCTTTTATAAGTATAGATTATTTATATTATTTCTTTTTGCTATTCAGAGCAAATACTCATTTGTCCCCACAGTGATAAGGTGCAATGAAAAACCAAAGTAATTTTCATATTTTAGTAATTTTTCTGAAAAATTCTAGCGCAGTTAAAATAGTTTCGCATAAACAACTCATCGATGAGATTAGATCCCTGCAGCGGCGTCGCAAGGGAAAATAGCGTCAGCGGCATAAGCATTTTTCCCCTCTCCTTTTCTCACATTTGGTTTTAAAAAGTTATTTAACTCACTATTGTTTTGTATTCGCGGCGCCCAGGGCTAGACTAGTGCCTAGAGCTCTTAACCCACATGTCGCTGCGCTTTTGACCTCCTGAATCTTTATATATTTTTATGTACCTGATTTTTTTTGTGTTCTAGATTACAAAAATCTTTACTTTCAAGCTTGTAATAGCATATTCTGGCAATATTTAACGAGTCTGTTTACAAAAATTCCTTGCTATTATTGAAAAAAGACTAACAATGTCTAGATATACGACAATGTTCTAGAGCCATACTTTTGGAAATGAAAATAATCATAATTTCCATTAAAATTAACGGAAGTGAAATTGTTTCCGGAATGTTTTGCTCGGAACTCTGTTTGGAATTTATGGCTGAGAGAAAATACTGTACTGAGCAATAGAAGTTGCCAAGTGACTGATGTACATAAGAATGCACTTTAAAATATAAGCTAAGCAAAGAAACCCTTAAAAGTAATTATCATTTTTTTTAAATTTTAAAACGAAATAAGAATCCGAAAATTAATTTTTTTGAAATATATATATTAAGATAAATAACAAGAAATAAATAAGAAGTTAGAGGTCCATTTAAACACTTTTATAGAAAAGCCTCTCCAGATACACGGATGCTTCTTTACCACCCTGAAAAAAAATTTGACTTGCACTTACGTACTAAAAATTTGTAAATAATTTCATTCGTAATTTTTATGCAAGTTTTTTGATTGAAGTGAATAGAGTTCTTGAATTACAGGCAGTAGAGAAAGGTATAAACAAAATTCTGCCGTGGGCGTTTGAAAAGTTCATTTCCAAGAAATATAGAAGAATAGAACTTATTTACTTTATAATATAAATTTCAATCATCAAATTACGATAAGCAAATTAAAAGGCATTTCCTTTGAAAATCTTAATATCTTTGCTACATAAAAAAAGCGAAAAAAATCACTTATTAATTTTCTTAAAATAACTTAGATGAATGCCTGTTATTTTATATTACTATCAGAAAAAGATTGTAATTATTGTAGTTATTTCATCTATATTTAAACATTTTATGAATTTTCTGTAGGTCAAAATATTTCCATCAGTCAAGAGTAATTTCAACCAGACTGTTCGATGATAAGTGCCACACAAAAAATTTTCATCTTGTTTAAGAGAATAATCATCATTTATCGTAACCAATAGCTTTTTGTTTGAAATTCACTTTTTTGCTCTTATTTCCACATTTAATAATTAATAAATTTTTCACTACCCGTAAACTTTTTTTCAGTATTTGAAATATTTACAACTATAAAAATAACAGGAAAAATATTTTATTTCACAAAGATTTGAAAGCTAATTTCATATTAATCTAACGAAAGTTTTTACTCATAATCGATTGCACTTAAATTAATAACCTGAGTATCAGCGATTATATGTTGAGAATACATAAAATCATCAACAGCTCTATTTCTTACAGGAATTCTTTTGTTTATCCTCCAAAGGAAAATTTGAATCCAAAGAAAAGCATGCAAAGTATGGCTCCGAGAAAAGGAAATACTTCTTCAGTAAGGAATGTAAATGAATCAGTGAAAACCACTCCAATGAAGCAAACAATTTTGAGTACCGATGCCCCTAATGGTTTTGGATTCAAACTTGTTCAAAAAGAGAAAAAATTGGCAGAAACTCTAAGGGCATGTATAATTTTGTCTCTTTAACTTAAATTTCAAATATTCTGAAGGAGTTAAAAGTATATTAAGGTTATCAAAAATGCATAGATTACTTTAGGGGTTGGAAAATTACAATATTTGATTGACTGAAAATGAATTTCGAGTTTTGGTACTATTTTATATATTGCGCTTCAAAGTGCTTGGAAATTAAGAAATTATATAAATAAAAAAATGGGTCGATGGATCCATGTATCATTTGGAAAATTAATTTTATTTAAATATAGAATTCTTAGGGAATTGAGCACTTAAGAAGTAGTTATATATGGTAATCAGATAGTGACAGGTTTCAAAAATTGAAGGAAAATAATCGATTTACTCCCATTTTTACGACTTTTAAAATATATGAGCGACCAAAAGATATCAATAAATTTTATTAGTTTTTTTCCCTCTTTTCTTTTATTTCACCAGTTCGTAACTTTCCAATGGTTTAGCAACTTAACCCTCTGATTCCTAAGACTATTGGAATAGAGAGACCTCAAAACACGGGAACGCCCGAGTTTCTCTTTCAAAGATAAGGCAAATTCACTTCCCCTCTCAAAAACCGCAATTACAGCGTTCACTCTCCGAATTCTAAGAATTCCCTCCTCTTTTCCCCAAACCCTTCTGGGCGAGCCACTCTAACGAAGAAAGTGCGCGCTGCGGGTGTGAAATCAATCACACTCAATGAAAGGAGGTGGAAACTTCACAGTGATATTCGGACGTCCACAGTCTTTTGCTTGAAGGGACGATTGGGACGTTTCCGTATCGATAGAGTTAAAAAAGTTTTTTTTTTAAATTTAATATTAACATGAGGTACATTAACCTCTGTGATTCTTGAGATTTTTAAAAAAAAATTCGTTTCTGAAACTCTAAAGTACGAGGATATGTCTCTCACCTCAATAAATTAAGTAATTATTTTCCTTTCTATGTCAGGTAATCTTTAAACATTTTAATCTAAGTTCAACTTAATTATGATGAGTAAGTGTGCGATTCTCTCAATACCAGAACTCCTTAAGAACTACATCCGTCCGCTACCCTATAATAAATATTCATTAATTTTAACAATTTGAATATTTTTATTACTTACTAGAAGGCTCCTTCCGCCTGTATTCCTATGGCGCCACACCTTTTCTATCAATCACTCTCTAAATTAAAACACTTAATAACAAAAAGAAAGAAACAAAATTATTTACTGAGATTTTTCGGCATTGTTCATAAATGTATAGGAATGCCAAATGATGTGAAATGCAAATCTTTTTACAGACTAGAAATTTTAATTTATGCTTATAAAACACTAGCAATACGCGCACAGCGTTGCCCGTGGAATCAGGATTTCGACAAAATGGGGAAAAAATGCCCACAATGACACGAAAAAGTTTTGAAAACAAAAGATACAGATTATTGATTTTCCCGCTAATTTTTCCTCTCGACATTGACGCGATGTAATGACGTCACCGGAAGGAATCGGATTGTAGAAATGCAGACTGGGAATGAAATCATATTACGTTACCTCCTGCGAGGAAGCAAAAATGCATTCTGGGATAGTCCGGAGAAACTCTCCATGTCAAATCTCGCTAGCAAAAAAACTGTTTTAACTGATCAGGGAAAAATTAATTTAAAAAAACGGAATAAGATATTTTAACCGTTCTTGCTTTAAATCCAACAGGGACGTTCCAGTTATAAGCTGAAAAAAAATGAAAATTATAGAGTTGTTAGAACGTCAGATGCGAGAATTTCAAGAAATCCTTATCAAAAATTACCATAAAAGTGACTATTATTTAAAAATTTCTCAAAATTCAGTAAATTATGTTGGAAATTCAAAACAAACTTCATTAGAACGAAAATTGTTTGTTCTATCCGATGGTGCATTGATTGTTTTTCAACGATCATTAGAAAAGATACTACAGTCGTAAACGTGCCAAAAATGACCCAAAACAACACAAAACATTAAATAAAAAATTTTCTAGATTAAATTTTAAAATTCCGGCTTCGAGATGCATTGGGTCACTATTACGTCTACCTGTGTGCAGAATTTCATGGCTGTAAGTACGATAAATTCGTCTGGATATCGCACTCATACACACGCAAACATTGCCTTTTAAAAGTATAGATAACAAAATTTTTAAATTCCTAGAATATCCGACTGGTGTTGGACAAATTCTAAAAAAATTGACACCAAACGCATAACTGTGGAACTGAAAATAAGTTCGGTAAAATGCGTTTCATAAAAACGTAAGAGATTTCTGCTTCTCTTTTTTTTGTATATATAGTGTAGACATTTCTTGCAGTATTTTACTCCATTAATCCTTCATTCCTGTTATATAATGAGATAATCTTTAACGAAAAACTGACTTCATCTCTTATAAATCACCTGGAAGTATTAAATTAAAGGGTTATTCATCATAGTATCCTACTGACTGGTCTTATGATAAACATGGACGCCAAATTTGCTTTATATACATTTTATAACCTTTTATTTTATTATATAATTCTTGATTTAAAAAAAATGTAAAGGAATTTTAAGGATCTAAGCCCAAAATGAAACTGCACATCTTTGAATGTAAGACTCATTCACCTTCAAACATTAGGTCAGCATATATTTTGATTGATCACTATTTATGTTAAATAATTGCTGTTGGTTTTTATCTTTCTATTATTTAGGAGACTATTTGCGCAATGAAAAGTTCATAATCAATATGCCAGTCAAAGAAAATTAATTAGAATACATCACCGTTTCCTTGAAAATAATTTTTTAAATTTAAGTTTATGCGATTCTAAGTTCTTATTTTCATTGGGAGATTCCAGTTTTTCTCCACCTGTGTTTATTGTCTTCAAAATTGTTTAAATCTTCAATGATTGCTTGTCTGATAAAGAAAAATAATTTTCTTTTCAACCCAATTTATTTCATTTTAACCGACTGACCTAATACCCCATTTCTTATTTATTTCAAGGATCAACTTCGTATTCAGTTCTTATTCTTTTTTTCCCTTAAAAACTGAATAATGGCCTTAAAAATACAAAAGCACAGAATTAAATAAGACGTGGGCTTAAGACTGATTTACGGATCAATTAATGATGTCCTTCAGCAATCGTAAAATATGATCTTCGAAAATTGTCTTTTTTCAGTTACAACTAAATAAGAAAAATTCGGAATTTGGTAAAAAGATTTCTTATTGAATCAGATTTGATTGCATTCCTTATAAATATAAAATTTAACAATTTTGAGTTATGCTAGTTTTGATAAATTGTTTTTCGTTTTGTTTTATAGTCTCAAAAAATTACTTAATTTCTGAAAATTTCTCAGTCCGATAAAAGAAATCCGCTCAAATCATTACGGTTGATATCTACAGCATAGTTTCCGCCCTTCCTTCTTTTCTTTTCTATTGTTTTTATTTAATCGAATATTTTTTTTTCTTCCCTTGAAACTGCAATAACCCCCGAGACTCCAGAAGGGAAAATAACGATTTGTTTCTTTTTTCATTTGTAAAGTCAAGATACGATATCTTATCTTCACCATGCATATATTAAATGCATGGATTTCGCTTTGATTGGAGATTAGATTATCTACAACACAATCGGAAAGAGATATGTACCATGTTGCAGATCTGTCTGCCGTATATCTGTCGCTGACGATGCGGAATTTACTTTAAAGGGCCTCCTGTGCAAACTCTACGTGACACGTTAAACCTTCGCTATGTTATATTTCACAATGGGGGTAAACAATGCCTCCGAGACATCTCGTGGTGTTCTGAGTATCCACTCCGCGTACACACGATATCGTGACTGGGCACAATTTCAACAAATGAACAAACACTTGGAAGTCAGTAATTGCGCACTCAAATACTATCGCGCCTCCCACTCCAGAGCAATTTCAAAATAATGAATTAAACATTAACATAGCTTTTATGGCAGCGCTTCCCTCCTAAAGGCGCTCTTAAGTGCAGGCATTTTCCGGTCAATTTATTTGGAATATCTATCTTTATGTAATGTTAAGAGGCTCTTGGTAAATGGAGCAAAATTAATGGTGAACTCAACTAGCTTCCTTTAAAACTATGAAATAATCATCTACTTCAACAAAGAAAATTGCCTTTAATAGGAGACCACTTTTTTTTTTGAAATAATTTACTCTTAACACAAATGGTTTTTCTTGTTTTAAAATGTCTAGGTTACTAATATCCTTTCAAATTACTATAAAAGAGTAGCAAAATGAAGTGCAGTTGAACTGCAGTACAAATCTCTCATGGTCTTTGCTTTTAGTGCAACGAAAATATTAAAAGGGCTTATTTTTTACTATTGTTCATTATATTTTTTGCAATATCATAAGAAAAGACATTTTTTAGGGTATACCTTTCACGTTTCGATCGCCCTTTTTCAGGATATATCTTAAAGATATATCCTGAAAAGTAGGATCCTAGTCCTTTTAATATAAGTCCAACTGCTGATTAACAACCAAACACCTGAATTAACGGGAAATCAAATAATATATACAACCTCACTTTTACATCCATTTTCAATGTCAGAAAACCAAAGTATATGTGCATTAATACCAGGAAAAAAGTTAATGTTAAATATTGATATTCTGTAAAATATTAATATTTTATGTTAACAGTCAGCTGTATTTGAAAACGATATAAAAAACTATACAAAAATTTACTATGTATTAAAAATAATCTATAATATTCAGCACTTGAATTAAAGATTTACAACGCAGAGGAGTTCTTCAAAGTTTCAGCAAATCCCAAATTTTGTTACAAAGTTTCAAGCAGTAATATTACATGTGCGTTTCAGATGTTGGAGTTCATTAAAAAATTTTAAAATTTTATTTTCGATAAATTTACCCCAAGTACTTTAACCTTTCAAAGGCGGTGGGAAGCATACTTCCCACCTAATTCATCAATTTTTAAACATACAAGATATGCTATTTTAAAGTTCTCAACAAATGTTTCGATGAAAGGAAATTCTAGATGTTCCAATTTCTCATCCCAAACCGTAACAAAGTGTAATGACCTTTTAATTAATTATTATTTAAAATTAATTAACAAAAAATAATGTTATCCAATAAGCCAAATGAATTTCTTCTTACATTAACTTCAACCTCAAAGCTATTTTATTATACCATTACTAGAAAAAAATGGCCCTTAAAAGGGTAAATACTCCCCTTAAACTTTGTAGTTATAAAGTATTTCATTTAAATATTTGAATCATTAAGTTCAGAACTTAACAGTGACTGAAATATTCAGATTCATGATTTTCCAATATATTTCATTGTTTACTACCCGCCTTCTGCCACCAGCTTGTTCACTGTGAATATAATTTCAATTGAATCTCTTATGCGTAATTTGATATTCATGGTTCCCTTAACAAAGTAAATTTTAACTTCAAATTATGAAAGACATTTAACCTATGTTCTTTCAGCATTATTGCACCTATTGTGTTCATTGTCTACATGAAAATCCCTAATGGAGTTAAGTAACTGTCCGTATTATCTAACATCTAATTTTCGTGTTGGCAGTGTCAACTTCACTTTTTTATTCTTCATTGATTTTTTGTTCTTGCATTTGATTCCAACATTCAAATGGCGGTGCACATTTTGCGTTCAGTAGCATGTTAGTGTATTAAAACATGGTGATAAAAAGAATTAAAACATAGTAACAATAATCTTTCAGATTACTGGATATATTACCAAACAAACTTACTACCTTAGAGAAGACTTAGATTTCACAGAAAAATTGATGAAATAAAAAAAGGAAGAAAAATTCATTAGAATATTGCCTTCGCTTGCAGCAATAACAGAGAAACACGAATTTAAATATTTGTTTAAGCAATGAAAACTGTTTGAATTTCATTGCAACAATGGAAAATGTTATTGTAAACTATGCCTAAAATATTTTTAAAAATTCATTAAAATTAGAGAAAAACATATACGGCATCTTAATTGATGTCATTAAAATAATATATATAAATATACCAACACTCACCAAACTACCAACATACCAACACTCACACATTCTCTCTTATTATCAGTAGAGATTTAAATCATAAATCTAAATTTCGTAATTGTTAATTTTTTACATAGCTAGTTAATTATGGCCTTGAAATCATCTGTTATTTATGCTTATTGTTGATAAGGGCATTTTCATTCAGTTTTGGAATGAAAACGTATAACGAATTATAGAGTAAAATTGTATTCTTAAAATACAACTTTATTATCTTTTCTAGTTTGATTTCTAAAACTATTTTTAAATTAATAATCAGAAATTACTTAAATGAAAAAAATTTAACATTGTTTAAGATCATGTGAAAATGAAATATTTCGTGTTTAGGATGAAAATTCAAAGCTTTGCCCGAAATGGAGTCCTACTGATTCTTCGTCGAAAGCAAAAAATAAACCAGGGAATAAGAACATTACCTTTCCAAGAATTTTCACCGTTACCGTGGAAAAATTACAAACTTGGCCTAAAGTGCTTTCATGCGGGCAAATGATATTCGAAGTTTTTGGTATGTATGCGTATATTTTATAATGTTTTCAGAATGATTTTAGGATTCCAGTGATGGCCTTGAAATGTTCTTATTTTGACAGTTGTATGTGTGAATTTTATTTTTAGATACAATTTTATGAAGCTGAGATTGAAACTTTAATAAATATCAGTTGTGAACTGATATCCATAATATATTTAACGTTAAGCCAATATTTAATATTATTTATGATTAACCATGTTAAAAGTTTTTGTATAAGTTCAAAAATTCGTAGATTCTGCATAAACGTTGAATTTTAAGATAAAAAGGTATTTTAACTGAAAATAAAATTCGTTTAATGATTTATTTTGCTGCAAAGATCTTAAAACAAACCGACAAGACATTTTTAAGTTTCGTTATTAGAACTATTAATTAAAAATACATCTTTAGAATGATTATCTAAAGATATGTAATTATCTAAAAATATGGATACCACGGTTTAGAATTCTTACAGTATTTCGTCTTCTTTTTCTGCCTTAAGCAAAACAGAAATTTATGTCGTGTGCGAATTTCATTGGAAGATTTCTATATCAGTGTTTGCACTTATCTTAGAAACAGCATGCTGTATGCAGGTAGGAAACCGGCAAGTTCTGTTGAAAAATGAAATATTTCAAATCATCCATCCTTTTACAGGCTGAAGAGCCAATTGTTGTCATTTGTAAAACCTATTAAAATGATATGTAAAACCATCTAGGAAACATTTCTCTTCTCATACGTCAAAGCAAAAGCAACAGTAAAAATAAAGGTTGCCGATGAATATATTGTGAGAGTGAATTAATTTTAAGGGATTTTTGAGAGATGGTGTAACTGGTACTATATCGCATATATCAGGTCGTATAGTTGCTAACTTCATGTCAAAGCATCACCATCTGGCTTTAGTTTTCAGTATGTGTAAAAGTCTTTATATTTTTGAGCGGTGGATATGTTGAATTTTGTGCAAACAAAGCACAATTTGAGGGAAGCTTTTCTTTCTTGCTTTCATTTGAAAAAAATTGCTGAGATTGCTGTCCGAAGCTTA
Source organism: Araneus ventricosus (assembly GCA_013235015.1). Classification (NCBI taxonomy): domain Eukaryota; kingdom Metazoa; phylum Arthropoda; class Arachnida; order Araneae; family Araneidae; genus Araneus; species Araneus ventricosus. The sequence continues at coordinate 14,829 of BGPR01008761.1, read as the reverse complement.
TGGTGATTATGTTCCATCGATTTCAACATGTGAATTCTGGTTTCGAGGCTGTAAAAAGGTGAATTGACACGGCAGATAAGGAACGTCCAGGCCAGCCTTAAAAGATTGAAGATGAGGAAGTGGAAGCTTTACTCGATAGAGATTCGAGTTAAACACAAGAAGAACTTGAAGAATAATTAAATGTTGATCCATCAACGATTTACAGACTTTTAAAGGTCACTTTAGTGATTCGCAAGGAAGGAAATTGGTTGCGTGCGTGTTGAAATCGAGGGACTTCGCGAGGCGCAAAATGACCTGTGAATTCCTGCTTCAAAGACATAGAAGAAAGTTTTTTCCGCATTGTATAGTGATGGGTGATGAAAAATGGATACGCTGCTATAATCCGAAGGCAAAAAATCATGGTTCAGACCAGACGAACCAAGGTGGTGTCAAGCACATGTTCTGTATTTGGAGGGATCAGCTAAGTGTAGTGCATTATAGGCTGATCCAACCCAACGAAACCATCACTCGGGAACGATACCAACAAAAAGTGAAGCCATTGAGCCGAACCTTGAAGCAAAAACTGCCAGATTAGGCGACAAGACATGACAAAACGGTTTTCCAGTACGGCAACGTTCGGCCTCATGTCGCGAAACCGCTCAAGGGAAACGTTACAGGAGCTTAAATGGAATGCACTACCACATCCGCCGTATTCTACAGATATTGTTGCTTCCGATTATCACCTATTTTGATTGATGATTCATGGCTTGTCTGATCAGTGCTTTCATTCTTATGAGGATACCGTAAAAAGAGTGGATTCGTGGATAGCTTCTAAGATTAGTCATTCTTTGATGTGGAATCCACGTATTACCAGGATAAAGGGAAAAAGTAGTGGCTAGCGATGGACAATATTTTGAATGAACAATTTGTAACCATTTTTTCACATTAAAGCCGTTTTTTACCGAAAAATCCTTTAAAATTAATTCTGTAACCATAAAATGGCTAATGGATGATTATAAGAATATACGTATGTCTTAGTGACCTTTTATCGCTGGAAGCCTTTTAATTCAGAATTTAGTAGTTACCTTCCAGGAATTTAACTGAATACGACGTGCAATATTTATACTATGAATTTTAGAGCGATCTTCACATGAGAAAGTAAAAATTTCCCTCAACACTAGCAAATATGCTGAAATTATTCAGCCTAAACATTCAATTAAGGTTTATTAATCTGAATAAACATTGTTTGAAACTAAACAACCAGTAAACAATCTTATGCATTTCTGAAAAATACCAATAGTGTGTAATAAGCATTTTCAGCCTCATATTAAAAGAAGAAAACTTTGTATCATAATTAAGCATTTCTGAAATATATGAAAATGAAATGTTGCTACAACAACATACTGCGTAAGTTTTCTTTAACCTTTTATGATCAGAAAAATATCCATCAAATCAATGAAAAGTCACTGTCACTTCAAAAAATTGAAAATCAGGGTGATAAGTTCCAAACTAACACACTGTATAATTATTATTACAGATTTTTTCGAAGATAATTTCCATAGAACTCTTCGCGTTTCTATTTAGTAGCCTCTTAAAATAACTTCCTGTAATGGAAAATTAAGATAATCGTTTTAAAAACTCCTTTGAAATTTTACTTATAATATGTGAATGAATCCTGTATTTTATAAATGATGCCTTAATTTTGCACATAAATGAATTTACCATTCTAAGTTGTTTTATGAAATCTTTATAAGAATACATGAGGTTTGAAACGCAAATATGTACAAAACATAATTAGACAGACTTGAAAATAACATTTTTAATTATAGAAATTTTATTATTAACTATCAAGAAACATTTTTTTATATAGCGGCTTAAAATTTCCATCGAGATGCTTGAAAAATTGTTAGAACTAAAAAGAAAACTTATAATTGATAGATTGTTTATATAGGTTTATGACAAGATAACATTGTTAAGATGTGATTCATCGATTTAAAAAAGGGCATCGAAATCGTTCAATATACTTGTGATATTAGACAACAATATTTGGAAGTTGTTTCTCCGAAATGATTCCCTAATTTTGATTCAGATGTTTGCTATGTTAGATCTTCTTCGAGCCTGCGGTTTGCGGTTTCGTTTAAGAACACATGTCAGACTGTTCGACAAACTATCCAAGCATGGCATAAGACATATCTACAGAAGTTATCTGTAGAGATAAATGTATATAGCCTTCCTTTCCAATATTGGTATTAAACCTAATCAAACAAGGAATACCACAGATGGGACAAAAAAAGAATAAATAAAAAGACTGATTGTGAAAATTGATGCTGGCTTGCTTTCAAATCGAAAAATGAGAACTCAATCAATTGATGAAATTAAAAATTTTGCAGAGCATCTATGCAAGCATGATTTACCAGAGTTTGAAAATGTCTTTTATATAAAAGCATCCTAAGTCGTATCAAAGACCACCGTCGTATTCAGATATTTACTTAAACATAAAAAAAACAGTTAAACACTTTTCCATTACTAAATAGAAATATTCAATAAAAACTATGTTTTAAAAAACAATATCAATGAATGAATGTTTAACAAGCAAAATAACGTTATCAAATTATCTTAAAACAATCGCACTTCAATTAAGGAAAGCGCACATGTCTAAAATATAATTCTGAATGCTATTTTGAGCCCAAAAGGTAATTTGAGAGAAAAAAGGTAAATTGTAATTATTATATGTACTAATGTTTTTGAGAAAGATGCAGGTGAATAAAATTTTGTCTACAGAGCCAATGGAAACGAATATTAAGCTGTAGTAGTCCAGTCGAATTGTACTTTAACATGGAAAAAATATATAAGAGCAATTTTATTGCTTCAAATTGTTGGGTCGGCCGTACAAAACTGTATTTTGCAGACGGAGATAAGACCGGATAAAAGGGGGAGAGAGGGAGAGAAATTCGAACGATCTTTTTTTGAGTTTAAATAAAAGGCTATTAATCTGAGAGAAAACCTCTAAACTAAAAGTTATAGCTAGTTAAAAAGATTTATAAAATGAGTTGTCAAACGTTAAGATAGCTTAATTAGAGCAGGAATAAATTTAAAAAACGTAAATTTTGGAAAAGTATTCTTTTATTTTTTTTACAAATGAAGTGAAATTTTTTAAACTTCACGTAAATACATATTATATGGTAGGCTATATATGATAAAAATTTAAGATCCAGATCTTTATTAGGTTTTGAAAAATTCATCTTTTTCGAAAAAAGAACGTCGTCGGAAAAGCACTTTTTTAATCAGTCCGACTTCGCGGAGAAAAAAATATCCTACGCTAAAAGTGTTGTTCTACAATTTCAAACTGCTTTATAATGGTCGATTTTGAGTAAAACGTTCTGAAAACTAAGTTTGAAGTTAACATTTTGTCTTTTATTATGCCTAAACGAATTGTCTCCATCGCAAAAAAATTTTCCCTTTAGGGAAAATAAGCGAGGTTCAGGAAAAATAAGCGAAACAAAATGATAACTTCGAACTGAATTTTCCTTTCTTTTTTGTGAAAATCGCCTATTACAAATGAAGTCGTAGATCAACACTTTTAGAGTAGGGTTTTTTCCTCGCAGCGAATTCGGGCTGATAAAAAAAGTACTTACAGGCATTTTCCGACGGCATTCTTCTTTTCGAAGAAGGTGAATTTTTCAAAGAATAATAAGTTCTATATCTGAAATTTTTACCATATATAGCCTACTATATAATGCGTATGTACGTGAAATTTCAAAAATTTCACTTTATTTGCAAAAAAATATAAAAATACTTTTCTAAAATTTACGTTTTTAAAATTTACTCCTGCTCTAATTAAACTATCTTAACGTTCGACAACTAATTTTCTAGATCCTTTTACTAAAAAAAAACCGGGTAGCTAAGGTTCGAAGGTCTGTTGGAACTAAAATATTCGAGATAGCTTGTCAAATTTTATTAAAATATTCATCATTTAAAGGAGTATAATATATTTTCCCAGAAAAGTCACAGTTTCATTCCTTTTTTTATCAATGATATTTTACAAATAAAGTCAAACTACAGGTTTTACCCACTAGTGGGTAAAACCGGTAATGTGTGTTAACCGTAACACATGTTAACGTTATGGGAAATTAGGAAGACTCGATTTTCAGTGGAAAAGTTGCAATCTTTTTTATTTTATTTGACAATTTAAGAACGTTAGTTACAAAATTCTCAAGTAAAGCAGTTATCTCCATTCTTCGCGCCACTGCAGCTTTCGTGGGCACAGATAAGACATTTTTTACATTAGATTAACCATTGTTCTTTATTTAAATCAGAAAATCCATCATTAAAATATAAACAATCAACGTCTGATGTGTTTTTATCGTCTTAATTAGAGGAATAATCAATACTGACTCTCCCGGTCTTACGCCACTTCGAGTACCCGGTTTTACCCCGAGTGCAGAAGTTATAAAAACGAAATAGAACAGCGTAATTATTTGGAGTAAATGCTTATTGTTTGATAGGATATAAATCCTTAGCAAACGTATAATAAGCTGGACTAAAAATGGTTTTTAAAAGTGTAATGATTTTTAAGTAAGGATAGTTTAAAATGAAACGAACATTAGAGAGTTGACCTCTTAAAACAAATAAACCTTCACAGAAGCAGTGAATTCAACAGCTGCAATACGCCACTATGACCGTTCCTTTTTCTTTACTAGTACAGTGTAATTCAGTATCTATCCGTTAGAAAGAAGAACTAATATTACCAGAATCAAGTGTACCCGGTTTTACCCCATTCTCCTCTATACAAGTATCAAAAGCAACTGACTAGCATTGGGTCTTCTGGAGGCTGGAAAATCACAAGTTCGAATGTAAATGGATTTTATGAATTCAGAGTGATAATATGATGATCAAAAACAATAACATTCCCGTGAGACTGGTGGTACACCCAAGGGTTCTAGCTAAGGTTATTTAAGATTATTAGCAGAGTCACTTCTGCTTAAGAACCATTATCAACCATCATTAGGAACTGTATTCACAACTCGTAACTGGTGAGGCAAATTTTACTTTTAAACATTACCTAAATAAACTTTGTAAACTTGACCTGCATGCTAAGAAACCCGTAATGTGTCCTCCTCCCCCGTCTTCTCTCCGTCAAACTAGTTTGCTATTTTGTCATCAACATCATGGAGTGTTGACGATTGAGCTTGTGCTTTCTTCACAAATAAGTCACGATTTAGCTAACAAAATGACAGTCATCTCTAATTCATCTGCAGAGAACATGGAATGCAGTAGCATTCAGTAAATCTCCTGCCACGACATTCCTTTGTTGCAGGTAGTGTGCATGTTTAGGAAGGCGTCATGATACAAAGTTAGGAAGAGTACTGTCATATTTCATAATTCTTCGCCTATCTTATTTAGCACTCTGTATGTCGTGTATTTTCATTAAATATGCGAACAATTATTGATGGCATCGTTCTGTATCTTTGCATGCATGCACTTATTAGTTGAGATTTTCTTTTAACCCAAACTAGCGATCGAACTATAATTTTGGACAAGCGTGCGAAGTGAATGATACTACTTCGGCATATCAAAATATACAATAGTATTAAATTTTTTAAACTAAATACACCAGCAAGCCAAATACAACAGAATAACAACCCATAACGAATTCCATAATTTCATATTGACAGCATTATGAGAGAACAGTAAAGAAAATTTAGTGTATTCAAACTATATCTTGGTAGTATTGTAGATTTTGAGAAGCTATAGAGTGACAGTTACTGAATATCGGCAATATCGTTGAGCTTTCATGAACAAATAATGTTCCTTATGATAATAATTCTTACTATTCTTTAGTTTTACCGTGTTTTATTTACCATATTTCATCTTCTCCTGAATTTTGATAATAAGGGTCGTGAGCTGACATATAATAACACATATTATTCGTTCATAATTACTAATTAGAATTAGAATTGGGACTAATGTATCCTAAAAGGCTGTCCATCGTTTCTTAATAATAATAATTGCATAGCTTCTCGATGAATGATTTAATTCTCGATGTTATTTCCTTCTTCATATATGTATTGATTTTTATCTTTTGAGGAATATAGCATCCTTCCTATTAGTTCCGAATTTTAGAAGAATTCTGTACTGAATCAAAGCCGAAAAAGCTACTGTATTTCTTCTACATCAGTTAGGAAGTCGAAGACAATTTTGTTTTACGCGAACCAAATTTTGAATCTGAAAGCAGTAGGATTTACTTTAGCATGATTGATGTAATGTAATTCATTAATTTTAAATATAAAAAAATTGCTACTCTTGAAAGTGTTCGTAAGCGATCTTTTTTTTGAAGTAAAAGCATAGGTAGATATAAAACTTGGTAACTTAACATGGAATATATAAATAAATATTAGGTTGAACTTTGAAGCATTTATCCTTCTCTATGCACAATACAAATATAACTTCGACTGTCTCAACACCTCGATTAAATGCAAAAAGCAAATGGTGTCGAAAATGCTCAGTTTCGCCCACTTGACATTTCATTTTAATGATCTGAAAATGCAAAAAAAGAATAAAACTAAAAAAAATCAAAATAATTATTTTGTAGAGCATTAAATTTCCTTTCAAATAAAATAAAATATTTTTCCAATGCATTTCATTTCTGCGTTCATTTTTAAATTTGAAAAAAAAACGACCATGAATTATTATTCAATCCAATATAAAAGATAATTAATAAAAGAAAATCAGACGAGAGTGAATTACTCTAAAAATTCTACAGAACTGCGATAAAAATATTGATATTTTCCAGTTGTGGTACTAATATTCACTGCATAAGATAAGACTTTAAAGAATGCTTTAGAAATTTAAATAATGTTATCCTTATAGATGACATCGAAAACGAATTTTCAAAAGTATACTTAGAAAACTATTTATATGCACAAATTATTTATTTATACAATGAATGTATAATTATTGGACTATAATGAAAAAGAATGTCAAATTTGATGTCTTTAAAAAGCTGAGCATTATTATATACTAGAATATTTGTACTCGTCTAAGACGGGCTTTTAGCCCACCAACTCTATCTCAGAACTGATTGTCACTGAGTTACTCAAGAAAGATGTAATACAGAATCTCATGCACATAAGCAGAGTGCTTAAGAATGAAATAATCTGTTTCCTTCTAATGGAATCATCCAAATAAAAAGTGAACACTAATTCCACTAACAGAAAAAAAATTCATTTACAAACACAAAATGAAAAACGTCTGAAAAAAATATTAGCAATATTAGCATGCACTTTTAAATTGGAAAAAGTATTGTATCAAAATAAAAGAAAATATTCAGTGACAGAACTCCCGGTAAGAAGCATAATCTCTTTGGCATGTAGCCAAATTCCTATGCGTATTCCAAATACATCCATATAAAAACCTGTCTGAGTTGTTTCACGCTATGAATCAATTGGCACTAACTTTCGTTTTGTAAATAACTTTATTTTTAGAGAGGTGTAATGAAAATAAAAAAGAAATGGAACACAGCAGAATTCAGCTTATTAACCTTTACCACGATCCAGAATGAGTAAGTAACGGTTAGATGAAGTGAAATTTAGGATCCCATGATTAATTATTATTTTTGCTTAGCTTTAATAATAATAAAAAAAATCTGTCTGAGTTGTTTGACGACAGCCAAAACGGAAATCGTGATTTGCTCGTCCGAAAATGACGCAGACCAAAGGGGCGGGTTGATTTTTAGTTCCGCCCGCGTCACGGACATCTGTGAATGATTCTAATATAGATTCAAGACTTACTATTTTTTTCTTATTTGTGTTAATTAATTCTAAGTTCCGGTTAGATAAACTACTTCATCACTACTGCTTACTTTCACTACTAAACTACTACCATAGTACTTCAGGTTTTTAGTTACATCCGACACTACAACTGTTGCTTTTAGAATTGTTCCATGCGATAAATGCAGGCAGCCTCTTTAATGCACTAATGTAGACAGACATTTACAATTAAGTAATCTACAAAGGTTTAACCCTCAAAATTCTTGAAAGCCGTTCAGTGAATTTAAAAGTTGCTCTTGTCATATTCTCTGTATGTTCTAGAAGAAAGTTAATTCGCTTTGCTTTTGAGCTATTGCATTGTTTCTTCAAAATCTGAAATACAGGGTGGTCATAAATTATTGGACCCATTTCATAAAATAATAAAAAAAACTAATAATGTTTTAACTACTGGTTTTTTAAATGAGAGTACATTTTAAAAAGTTTTTTTCCAGATGGGTAACATGCCGTTACTGTGGTCTGGGGAGTCGTAAATTATTGGACATCTTCAATTTTCGAGAGCCATTATCTGCGAAACTATTAAAGCTACAAGAAAAAGAAAAGCATATATTTGTAGGGAATTTCATACTCCTTAATTTGTTAGATCAATTATAATTCGAAAACTGAATAGTTTCACATGAACTGTGAAAACTGAATAGTTTTCGAGATATTCACGAAAATCTAAAGAAGGAAACCAGAAAACGCGCGTCGGCTTCTGCTAATCGGTAGCTATTGCGTATGGAAATCTCTCTGTGTAGCAAATTTAGAACGCCGCAATGGTACTCCATCTATCTGAAAAAATTCTTTTTTATTTGCTCTCTCATAAAAAAAAACCGTAGTTGTAACATTATTAGTTTTTTTGTATTAATTTTTGAAATCGTTTGAACCCATTTCTATACGCAGTGGCTACCGATCAGCAGAAGCCTATGCGCGTTTTCTGGTTCCCTTTTGTAGTTTTTCTTTAATATCTCGGCAACTATTCAGTTTTCACAATACATGTGAATTAACAAATTAAAGAGCGTCGAATTCCCTACAAATACATGATTTTATTTTTCTTCTAGCTTTAACAGTTTCGCAGATAATGGCTCTCAAAAATCGGAGATGTCCAATAATTTACATCCCCCCCCAGACCACAGTAACGGCACGATACCCATCTGAAAAAAAAATTAAATGTGCCCTCATTTTTTTAAAAAAACGTACTTAAAAAAATATTAGTTTTTTTAAAATTAAGTTTTGAAATCGGTCCAGTAATTTATGGCCACCCTGTATAATTCTCTAATTCTCAGAAAACTATGCGCATGACAAAAAGCACTGCAATAGGGGAAGGTTACTGTGTTTGGACCACCTAAACATTTTTTAATGTACAGTGATGATGGAGTAATTTTAATAAAAAAGTAGTAAAATTTTTTTGTAATATATTTATCTTCATAAAATGTAACTAACGTTTTAAGAAATACACTTTAAAGTAGAAAAATAGTTTATTAAAATTGTGTCATCATTCGAATTACAGAAAATGATTAATTAATTATTTCAATTAAAGAAATAATCCCAAATCGGACCACTGGTCTCTCAAATTGGACCATCAATTTCTTTAAGTACAATTACAGCAAACATATTTTTACTTTCTCGTATACGAAGTATACAAAGAGAAAGTATTTTAATTGTCAAAAAAATGGAACGCGAGATTTTGAGGAATCTCCACGTTTTAGACCTCCCTGAGTCCGAAAAATATAATTTTAGAATTATGTCTGTCTGTCGGTGTGTCTGTGAACCCGATAACTCAAAAACTATTAAAGCTACAGGGATGAAATTTAGTATGTGATCTTCACACATAATTTGTAGGTTTCTATCAAATTTTGGACAAAATTCGTCAACGGCTTCCTGTCTGTCTGTCTCTCCGTGTTCATGTGAGCACGGTAACTCAAAAACTTAAAAGCTAGATGGATAAAATTTAGTACACAGTTTTATCATCAGGAATGTAGGTTTGTATCAAATTTTAGACCATATCCGTCAACGCGTTGACTGTCTGTCTGTCTGTATAATCGCATGCTTCTGAACACCATAATTCCTAAATGCAACGACTTCGATAGATGAAGTGTAGTATGTAGTCTTCTAACTCTAATTGTAGATCTGTGTCCAATTTTCGCTTCAATCGCTTAAAAAAAGGCGTTCAGTTTGCATATTCGATTTCCTTTATCTTACAATGAAGCAAAATCATATTACGTAATAGCGCGGATTTCTTTATTTTACTTCCGCCTTTTGCCTTGTCCATTTTTTTCTCCACCTGTGTTAGGGACGCTTGGTACGTATTACTATCGTTTCACTTATTTTTTCTCCACATGTGTTAGGAAGTATACGAGAAAGTTTAGGGGAGACCACTCCCACTGTTTTAATTCTCAAATTAACACATCAGAACAAAATATATAAATCCAAGTATGGCATTTTATGCACTCCATTATTTCTTCATAGTTTTTCGCTCTTTTATGATCCAACATTTGATGTCTTTAATGGTGTCTTTTCATTAGACTTGTTCCTATTTATGAGGACTACTATCTATAATAGTTACTTTCTGGGCTCTTCTACTAGTAAAAGATATTATTCCCATTGATTTAAACAATCCAATTTAGGCAACCGCTTGTGGTCCAATCTGAACAAATTTTGGGGAACAACAGCAAAAAAAGTCCTATATCCTTATTTTTAAGCCATTTTAATAAAATTGTTGTAGTAAATTGTAGCCAAACAAATTCTCTATCTGTTGATAAATAACATATTTTGCTACTTACTTTAAAATAGTGTAAAGACAGTTAGTCTTTTGTTGAGATACCTTGTTGATGGTATCTGAATGTAAACATTTGTTCTATGATGGCAGTTCTTTCTGTGAAAAATGATTCCACAAACCACATTTACATCATTAGAACATACGTTGCTTATTTTACTGCCCAAATATTTAACAGAATAGAGGTTACGGTAAAGGCCTGATATAGACCACAGTCCAAAAATATCGAAAAAAAGGGGGAAAATTCAGGATAGGCTTCAGACATTAATTTCTGTTCAAATTGCAGTGCTCCCTTCTCCTTGCTGCTTGTTACAATACTCTTTTAGCGCATATTAGAATTCGAGCCAATTATACTTCAATGTATATTGCCTGTCTAAATTAAATTTTGTGTCAGCAGAAAAGATCTAACAATTAAGTAATCCGAACATATTACTTTCTTTTTTTGTACAATAATCTTTTTATTTAGTTCTTTTAAAGAGCTCAACATGACAAGTGCTGATCAATTAAAATTAAGTGATAAAATCGATGTTATAAGTTGTTTTCAAAATGATAAAATCATTTTAAAACTGTAATATGACTTGTAGAATAGGATTTGAAGCCGTAAAATTGACAACTTAACTTTCTTATCTATTATCGCCAATTATTAATTTTTGCGCAGTTTAGGGACTTTTTTCACGTCTGCATGTCACCTTGTTTTACAAAAAAAAATCAAAGTACACAAAGATGAGGGTTCATACAATTCTGAGACTCCACTAGTTGAAACTCATTCATTTAAACGGATAAAATTATCCCATTAACGATCCATGATTTTATTTAACTCAAAAATATTTGCTTTAAATATAATTTCCAAACAAACGGATTTTCATTAAAAACTTTTAAAAATTGTCTAAGAAAGATTTAGAGGAAATAAATGAATTTCAGTTTAAAATAACTGCTTGTCATTATTGTCATTGCCAAGAACTCTATAAAACAATTAATATATGGTTACAATACAAGTCCAATTGCTATGCGATTATAGTTTCCTTTTGTTACTCATGAAGAATGAACCGGGAAAACAAATATTTTGCAATTGTTGCAATACTCGAAGGCTGCTATTAGATGAATAGACCATGTAACTATTTTCGAGGAAAAATATAAAAAAACTCATTCCCCTTGAAAACTTTTCAAAAAAATTCCTTTACGCAAAAATTCAGACTTAAAATAATAATTCTAATCCATAAGCCATTATAAATTTTTTAATTATAAGCTAATTGCAAAGTGCAGTTTAAATAAGAAATTTATTTTTAACATATACTAATTAATTAGTTTAATCTCTAACTTTTAATGATGCATGACGTTATTATCTTCTTTCATTTTATTTTAGTTAATAATCTATTGAACCGACTGTGTATCCAAAATTTGACACAGATTTTCAGTTATGGTACAAAGACTTCATATCAATTTTATTTAAGTCATTGCATTTTTGAGTTATTGCGTTCACGTGAATATATAAACCGACAGACGATCAACCCTTAGCCGGATTTCATCCAAAATTTGATACGGATTTGCAATTCTGATGATAAAACCGTTGTGTTGTCTCACAACATTGAAAATAAATTAATAACTTGACTTCTAAATTAATAACCTCAATTTGTTTTTTAGTGCATTTTAAAAAAGACACCATAAAATGCATCAATTTATTTTGTTAAATTAAAGGCTTTATTTCCAAAATGTTTTTTAAATCAGTACATGCACATTTTTAGAAGACTAACATGATCAGGATATAATACCACATATTTTCATTTCATTGCTATTTTAGAGCAATTTAAAAGCAATATCGAACTGCACAATATCCATGAGAATAGTTATTAAAAATTCATATTAAATATAAAATGATAGGGAATTGCGAATGTAGAATATTTCTTATGAGAAATATTCTTGAAGTACCATGCTTCTAATATAATTTTATCGGTGTATTCCATTTTATTCTTTTTATAGTATTGTAAATGAATCATTGACTGTGATATATGTTTTTTATATTATATTTCCTAACGAAAAAGTAAATTAAAAACTCATTTATTGCCATTATAATAGCACAGACAGTCAAATAACTGGAAAACTTGTCTTAGAGAATTTACCATTCTGAACTATCACTGACTACTTTTTTGTTGTAGCTTTCCTTCGCGGTAAGTTTCCTCAATTTCTCGAATCACAATTGCGCAATCAAGAATCATCAGACGGTTTAGAAAATGAAACACAATAACAAAACGTAAAAATTAAATGTTAAGAGTCTGTTCTATAAAAACACAATTGAACTTAATCAATATGATAAGGAAAATACGTCATCATTGCATATAAAAAAAACTTCACGTTTTCCCTGATTTGGACGATAGCGTAGGAAGCAGCGGAGGTTGAATTGAATGTCATAAAACCTGAGTTGACCTTTCTGAAAGTAACTTTCTTAGTATTTCTTCACGACTGGGTTTTCCCGAAAGCCGCAAGTAACAAAACTAATTGCTGCAATTTGATGAGAAGAAAAAAGTATAAAACACTGCAAAATACTATAAAACTGCGAAAATATTACCACAAAAGGTACTTATCAATTGAATAAATCTAAAATTTTGCTGGCTATTTTCATCCGGACGTATAAACTTATAGAGGTTTTCTGAGGATAAATAAGAAACCACAAGTCAATAAGAGATATAAAAGCTAGGACTTAAATTATGTATTTTATCTGTGGAAGACGTAGAGGTTTGCTTCATAATTCCATGTATTTAACAACCAAATGATATAAATTCACTTGAATTAATTTCAATTCCTAATATTTTGGGAAAACTCTAGATTTACAATCAATTTACAAAATCATGCCATAAAAAGAGAATACTCAATTAATTATTTATTTACTTTCAAAAATCAAGCGGCACAGCGTAAGTCTTTCTCTAGTTTATAAAAAGCTCCACAGAATATTTCACAAGCTTATCTATTTACAGATCGGTTTAATATCCGGAGACTAGCAGTTTTGAACGATTTTACACCGGAAAGGGGTGTCAGGCAATGAGTAAGATGAGCACATTTCCGGAGTTCTTTGTTAGATCACGTTAAGTAAAATGTAAACATCTTCCCCTCCATTCTTCACTTTTCTCCTATTTTGGTGAAAATAACTCCAACTGGCGCATGCGCAAAAGCGCGTAGGGTTGCGGAATCCGAGAACACACAATAAATTAGTGTGAGCACATCAATTGGTTAAATGTTGCATGCGGTCCGTTTCATGATTTCATTTGAGCTAAGATGTTGCCTTGTCTTATAAGTTCGATACCAATTTTTCTTCAATCATATTTGGTTACCAAATTTTGTTTCCATTTGCTTGCTATGAAAATGTAATGTTTCGAGTTTATATCATATATAAAGCTTGAAAATAGCTACTGAAGTTGATATTAGAGAACTTTACCTGTATTTCAAATGATAAAATATGTATTTATGAAGTATTTGCCATTTTATTAATTATCCGTAGCTCATTTATCATTTTTTATTCGTTCAAGTAGATAATGATTATAAATATAGTTTTGTTTAGTTGTTTAAACTATAGGGGAGAGTGGTGTAAAACCGGGTACCCTTCATTCTAGCGCTATTATCTTCCCTATCTAGCTAGCAGACAGATATTGAATTACACTCTGCTAGCCAAGAAAAAGGAGAATAGTGGCGTGTTGTAGCTGTTGAATTCACTGCATCTCTGAAGGTTTATTTGTTTTAAGACGTCAACTCCCTAGTGGTCGGTTGATTTTAAACTGTCCTTACTTAAAAATCATTACAGTTATAAAAACTATTTTTCTTCCAGTTTATTATACGCTTACGAAACATTCATACCCTATCAAGTAATAAGGATTTACTCCAATAATTGCTTGGTTCTATTTATTTTTATAACCTCTGCACTCGGGGTAAAACCGGTATTCCAAGTGGCGAAATACCGGGAAAGTCAGTATTGGTGATTCCTCTGATTAAGTAAAAAAAAAACACATCAGACTTTTACTATTTATATTTTAATGATGTATTTTCTAATTTAAATAAAGAAGAAGGGTAAATCCAATATAGAAACTATCTTAGCTGGGCCCACGAAAGCTGCAGTTGGGGGGGGGGGGGAAGAAGAATATTTTTAAGAACCCGATGTATGGAGGTAAAAATAGAAACTAATATATAAAAAATTTAGAATAATTCCTACTTAGGTCAACAAGAAAAAAATTTTCTTTAGAAATTTTTCTCAAAACTAAAATTAAGGTAATTAAATTTAATTGA
>BGPR01008760.1:38351-61578 GCA_013235015.1 Araneus ventricosus | reverse complement strand
ATTTCTGACGACAAGTACTCGCAAAAGCCTTCTGTATTCATATCTGGGATCCATCCATTCAACCTATAATCTTATTACAAATTGCTAAAAAATAAAGTTGTGTATAATAATAAGTGTGTAGAGTTAAGAAAATGGACAAGTGCATAAAGCAACCCATCTCAGTGTCTAAAAAAAGGCCACCAAACCAAGTAAAGAGTTAAAGAATAAAGGTCCTCTAACTCATTTTCGCATTTAAATATCATAATCCTTATCCCATCTGCCTCCTGTAACCTTTAACTTCACTATCATTAATAGGTGAATTGAAAATATCCTGACATTTAATGTCGCATCAAACTTGTCAAGATCAAATGAAAGTATATAGTGATAGATAAAGCGGTTCCGAACCTTCTGTTTGTAGTGAAGACTTGTGTATATATTTGAGGCCTACCACCTAAAGCTTAATATATACATGTAAAAAAATACAACGCATATATTTGTATATATCATAAGCAAAATGTACAGGTGACAATTATTGAGCTATAAGAAAACCTGATAACTTTTGAACTGCTATAGATTCAGCAAAACTTGAATGTGAAAGTTTGATATATTTTGTCGATCTTCATTAGAAGCTTGATTGATCAAAGATGAGTTTCGAAGTGTCAGCTATAATGATAATATAGAGCACGCTTAGCTCTGGAATTTTGGATTTTTGTCTTAGCTAATGGATTGGTGGAAAACCAAAAAATTATCTTTAATTATTTGGTTATTTCTAAAGGGACTATAACTAGGATAAAGATAATTTTGGTTTCTCCATGCAGATATAATAGCCAAGACAAAAAATTGAAACTAAAATTGCTGCACCCTGGGCGACATCATTCAGAAGCAAAGCCAGTCACGGACGCTTGAGAGCTAACATGAAAAGTGACTTAACCAAAACCATGGTAGATCCGTAAATATGCGTACACGCAGGCATGTTGGGATTTTTTTATACGTACCTTTATTGCTGTTCATATCTGCTTGAAAAGACGAAATACAGCGTTTTGAGCATCGATCGTTTCAGCCTACTTATTCGATAATAATTTTGATTGTGTCCTAATGGACTGATAGAGGCGTTCTAGTCCTGGAAGAACACTGGAAAGCGCATTCTGCTTTAGGCAATCCATTACTGGAATGAACTGCTGGGCTGCCATATTCCTCCGATCTCAACCTTTGACGTATTTTGTAGGCATAGCATAAAAGTTTACGCAAATAACCTCGAACTATTACTAAACTGCCATTCAGGAGGTCACTGAAAGCATCAGACGTCTCCTGATACTTCAGTTAGAGCGTGAATTCTTGCTCGTCTGTGCCACGTCATAGCCATAATAATTGATGGCGGTATATTGGAACAGGTCATAAACTAAATCCAAATATCTGTAGTTACTTTTAAATGAAATAGAAAATTTTTGAACTCAGTAGTTTTTGAAAATTTTATTTCCGCCTCATATCTGCACCACTACCCTGCATATGTCAGTAATAATAACGCTTAATGTAAGAGATTAAAAATATTTTTCAAACTAAAACGAGGTAGAAGACTCTTGAAGCTGCCTCTGGGATTGGCCCTTGACTACCATTTCGCGGGCAAATAAGTGGGTTGGGGACTGCAACACCGCTCTACAGGTCACCCCCGTGCTTGTAACTATGGCTACTGAGTTAAGCTGACCAAGTATGAAAATCACCTTTATTAAGATCAAAAAAAGTTACCGATATAAAGTGCCGAAGATATACCGAAGAAATGAGAGCAGATTAACAATGGCAAACTGCACTTTACAGGTGGTTCTGGACATATCATCTTGATATGGGAGGTGGTGGGAACTAGATTTCATCCTGCAATAACATCAAAAAGATAAATTAAATTGTTTCTGCTATCATGCGAAGTTATTGTGTGGGATAGAATTACGCTGAATGAAAGAACGAATATTTTTGATTGACGTAGCGACACCGGCGAGACTACTGCAGACAAGTAACTCTTTCCAAGTGCATCTATGATGTAATGTTGAACCAAATTTCCTGTTTATGTGACGATAATAATAGGACCACATTGACCTGTAGGGTTGTGATGGGTACCTGAAAATAAGGATATCCAGTCTAGAACTGTAAATGACGCTTTGAGTAAAGTATAATTAAGCACCTCCATTTTATTTTAGTTTCAGTGAGTGTGTGGTGATTCACCACCAGCGGATGAAGACGAGAGGTAAACCGGTTCGTACATTTCTCTACAAACCCTACCCTGATAGAACTGAGGCAGGAAACTGGATAACAAGCCTGCTCGCCGAGAGTCGATGACGTTCTTTGCTCTCATGGAAATTATACAAAATGCTTTCATTGAATGGACTTGGAATTATTTAGGTTTCGCTGCTAGGGACTATTAAAATAAATCTTACTAAATATTGCTGAACCTGTTTGAAGAAGGTTTTCTTCTGTGCTCAATTGTGGTGGAAATTAGGAGAAAAAGTAGATGACTCTTGTTTTGTTGATTGCCGTGTACGCTACGTGCGGAGCTGAAAACGACGTCATCGTTCTCTGTAGCCAATGATATTGGCTGATTTCCTGCCCAGTTCTATCAGGTAGGGTTTGTAATGAAAATCCTGGCCTGGGGAGAACTGAACGTAGAAGCTACAAACACTGACTCTAGTTGACGCGAATGAGTGAGCCGCTATGAGCTATCCGTTAACGCGAACTATCTAAGCTGCAAATATTAATGCCAAATCAAAATATTATCATCTTAAGGCTGTTTAAAATATATCGTTATATTCAAGAAATTACGTTTTATTTCCAAGGCGTTGTAAAAACTGCTTTGGTCCTATTTAAAGTGCTACTATATTGGTCATGCGGCACCCCTCAAGATACTTTGGGAGACTGATTCGATGCTATTAGCTATAACTCATTAATATACTTAATGTAAGGAAAACAGTAAGACTGTTAAAATATTATTTCCTAAAATAATTTTCTCTAATTCTTGCATGTGAATCATAGTGTTTTATATGGGAAGACAATTCTTCCAACTCACAAAAATTGCGGCCAGTCAGCTGCGTGCCAGGGATACATTTAACCAAGATCCAGACTTTTTATTCGTCCCATTTACCATATTTTACTTTAAAAAGTAAAATAAAAAACTAAGATTTTGTCTTCAAGGCACCCGGGTCACATATCCCTTTGTGCCATCTGGTAGCGAGTATGAAAACAATACATCTGATTCTGAAGTTTAAGAATTAGAAAAATAATTAAAATAAAAAAATTCCGCTGTTTAGTATAGTAATAAAAGTGTTTTGTTAAAAAAAAACATTTACTTTCTTTACATTATTGAAACTATATATATTTTTACTTTCAAACGAATATTGGTATACAATGAATCCATATCTCGTTTGCTGATTTTATTCTGAAAATGATTTTTTGGAGGGGTTTATATTTGTTTTTCGCATCAAATCGCCACTTTTAATCACCACCATATTAATGCCTACCATCTGTTTGAATCCCTTTTATGATTGATTGCCCCATTTCGGAAGTCTGGAAAGCTAATGTGGGCTGATCTCATAATTTGAGTCATCCCTATTATCCCAAGATATTCTACAATATTGCTACGATATCTTCACGATATTGTACGCCATTCGAAATATGACACAGCATCATGAAGGTATCGTACAATATCTTTTGCTAATAGGGATGGTCTGATGCGATCAAAATATGACACCTAACTTCCTCACTGCCATAATTTAAAGACATTTGTCCCGTTAAGGTGATACTATCCTACATATTTCTAGAATGAATCAGAACTGGAACCTGTAGTTTTTTCGTTATAAAACTGAAACTGAGACTCGCCCTATAATTTATCTCTGTAATTGCCCAGGTAGCACAACATACTGTACGATATTGCTCAATATTGTTCGATATTATATAATATTATTATAAAATATTGTACAATATTGCGAATATTGTTCAATATCGCAGAATATTGTACAATATCTTTGTGCTACTAGGGTGGTGCATGTCATCTTAACACGTTGGCTGTTGCTGTTAATCGACTGTGATTTACTTCTATTATCTAATTAACTGACACCTTCTCCACTATAGTTGAGAGATAGCAGAGAAGGGGTCCTCTAATTAGATAGAAGAAGGTACGAATCTCAGGCTGTGAGTAGGGATGACGAATATTTGATGAACTGTTATTTACTGCACAATATCAAAAAATCACAAATACATGTGATAAATACTACTATCAAAAGGGTGTGATTCAATCATTGGTAAATAAATGTGCATAAAATGTTTCAAAATTAAAAAAAAAAAACATTCCTTTTTAATGTACTTTTCCTAAGTTTTAGTTTTTAGTTCTATCTTCTGTCAACAGATGGCGCCATGGTAACCAATTTTGGTTCTTAGAAAGAAGATTGTTATTTGCTATCACGGTCGATGGTCACGTCACGGTTGTCTCGTTTCCCGTGACGCTATGAGTCACCATTCTTGTTGTGATATGCGTTTTCGAATGATTACAACTCTTATCGATTAGAGCTCTTGTATAACGACAGAAAGTAGCAATAATTGTTCGAAACATATATTCACAGGGAAGCTCAGTTAACTGCTATCGGAACGGAAAATGATCGGATTTATGATTCACTGCAGAGGGGGTTAGGGGAATATTTGTGATTAACTTAATTGATCGGAAATTTTTTAAAGTAGTTTTCGCTAAAGGCGACATCTATTGACAGTATATAGAACTAGAAACTCAAAATTTTGCAGGAAGTGTAATAAAAACAAATGACAATTTTTTTATTAAATTTTTTTCAAAACACTTTACATACATTTAATAAGAGTTTGAAAGTTAAAAGTGTGATTGAAATTGTTGGAAAATTAATTATATTCTAATTAAAAAAGTGTAAGTGAAACAATTTCACTTACCTCATTTCTCGGTAGAATGCGAAGTGCATCTGCATAGCAGATTCAAGTCATCTAAATAAAAGGCATATTATTTAATCCATTTTTGACCACAGAGTGGTAATCAGAGCACTGCCTTTTGAGAGATAATGAAATTTATTAAGCGAAGCACGTCACGGCACATACACACGAAAAGAACAGAATACAATTAAGCAGAGTTACAAGGAAGTTCAAGTAGAGGTATGAGTTCAGAGTTCAGACCGGAGTTTAAGCGATGCCATCTGTTGGCGTACAGAAGAGTTGTTATAGTTTCTTATTCTGGAAAAACACATATATGCAACAGAAATCACACTTATTTAGAACAGATATTTAAAAATAACAATAGCAAATATATTTGTTATTAAAAATATCGTGGATTATGTATCAATAGCTGTGAGTCGTGTCAGCGAACGTGTTACGGCTTTATTCACCATCCATGGTTAAACCATGATCAGCGAGCGGTTAAACGGGAATTAACTCGAACAAGCGAATACTGACAGAAATGATCGACTGGATGTACTCATTAACTGGTGAGTTAGCGAGAAACTCGTTTGATTCGAACGCTGAAGGTAATTTTAAAAACCGCTAACAACCGAGAAATTGAGG
Source organism: Araneus ventricosus (assembly GCA_013235015.1). Taxonomy (NCBI): domain Eukaryota; kingdom Metazoa; phylum Arthropoda; class Arachnida; order Araneae; family Araneidae; genus Araneus; species Araneus ventricosus. The sequence continues at coordinate 56,046 of BGPR01008760.1, read as the reverse complement.
TACCATGCCAAAATAGCAAACCTCTAGGGTATACATTTGGCGACGCATTTCGGTCAGCTTTCGCATTATCATGGCAGAACCATAATTTAACTGCTGATCATGGTTCGGATTAGTAATGTTTTAAATAACATTTTAATAATGACCTTCTTCAAAATCAGGGGCCCGTGATGCCAAAGATCGCCCTTGATACCAAAGTTCGGAATGGCGCCAAAGCGGGAGTGTGAAGAAAAAATGGTATAATAAACTTGAGAAATGAAGTCGTAAAAATAAATTTTAATAAAAATAAAAATAAATTTTTTATATATTATTTTTGCTCTCTCTCTCTTCAATGACCTCTTTATAATCTTAAATATATCTGAAGCTTAAAAATTCTCACCAAAGTACCCAGATACATGTGCAATTGCAGCAAGTTTTATTTTTCTTGATATTAGCTTGCCATGACAAACTTGATGTGGCAACTTTGCAGCGAACATCCTGCAAAGTAGCAAAGCATAATCGACCAATCCACTTGCAAAATAAGTTTGCTGTGAAGATGTTATGACGAACTTCACACCACGATTGCAAAACAAGTTTACTGCAAAGATGATAGCACACTTACAGATAATCTTTTTCTCTGATTTAAAAACATCCGATTTTTAATAGCATCTCCTAGACCGTCCTTCTTTTTATTAATTCAATAAATCAATGATAATTTGTAAAAAAACTAACTTTTTTATAAAAAAAATTTTCAAACATTTTCCATCTTTTTACTAAATATAGAACTCGTACTTTAAAGAAAACTATATCGCCTTTTTCTTAATGTTGAAATTAAACTTAAAAACAGACAATTTTTGTTGAAAAATATTAACTTACTTTGTGTCCCATATTTTTAAAAGTAATTACTTTTGAACCCTTATTTCATAATTTATTCCACTAGCAAAACGTAGTTATTAGCGAAAACCACTCACTCTTTGACATCAAATCATATTTTCAACACAAAATTTAAAAAAATTGTTATAAAATCAAGAAAACGGTTTAAAATAAATCGTATGAATGATCTATTAGCGCAATCTATCTTCTCCTTTCGGAGTCTAGCTGGGTGAATGGTTAGGGCGGCAGGTTTAGGAAGCGAGAGGTCGTGGGTTCTAATCCGAGGTTGTGTTCGTACTCTGTTTTTGCTATAATTTGTAATGAGTTTGACGCCACAGCTTGTGACAAGTTTGACGCGTGGTGACCAACTCGTTTGCGTAAACTTGTTACAAGCTTGCACTCTTGTTGGGTCAAATTTGTTGCGGATTTGCAGAGCAAGATTGCTGCAAACTAAAATTGCAATCTGGGTAGTATCAAGCCATATTTACAAGTAAAAAATGCATATTTCTGAGTAAACTTTTGTTTGATATTTAGAATACGGGCATTATAGATTTTAAAAAAATACGTTGAATATGTGGGGGGCGCCATATTGTTGCCTTGCCCGGTTGATAAAGCTACCTCGGGCCGCTTCTGTTCATAATCTATAGCGGGGTTTACACGCGAACAGTAAAACTGACAATAGGATGTCGCTGTCAAGTTCGGACAGAGACTTGCTGTGGCCCGGTTGCAAAAAAAACAATCCCACTGTAGGCGCCTATGGGGAGTGTTTTCGATGCCAATAGTTGGCGATATTTCCCTTTTATGGTGAGAAATGCTTTGTAAATTTTTCTATTTCGACGACCGAGTGATGATGCTATCTGTTATAAGAATGTAAACATTTTTACTTTGAAGGTTTTTTTTTTTGTGTGTGTGACTTAAAGTAGAAAGAATTGCTTCTTGAGTGTCATTGAATATGAATGCAATTTTAAAACTCAACATGAAATAAGTATATAGTGTATAATTTTTTGCTGAAGTAAATAATCTAATACGCATAAGTTAGAAAAATATTCAAATACATAAATACTTGCCAATGAGCTTAATATGAGCAAGAATTAAAGTTGAAAATAATTTGTTATTAGTTGCTAATTGTACATAAAGATGGATGGTTTTCAAAACACGATGAAGAAAAATCTCAGTTTCGCGCCAATCAAAGTAAACACGGAAACCCTAGCGGGCACAATGATGAACTTGGCGTGGTAAAAGACATTCCCGTAGACGCCTATAGTGGGATTGGTTTTTATGCTGCCCGGTTAAAACTTTTATGATTCTGCGCATGCGTCATCTCTTACTGTCGGTTTTACTGTTCGCGCGTAAACCCTGCTTATGGTGATATCACGGGATAAGCCTTTCAGGCCCTTCCATCGATTTCAAACACCGGACGAGGGTGATTGTTTAAAATAAATTAAGAAAATATTCAGCTTTTACACAACAAAATTCTGAATTTTCCTGAAAGAAAACGAAATTCAGTTCGTCATGAAACCAAGGAAATCGTCAGTCACTTACAATTCAGTATTTTGGGACTTTTTTTAAGGGTGCGTATCATGTACTTCCTAATACTCCTGTCTATCGTTAAATTATACACAGTTAAAAATGTATTCACATTCGATACATTATTTTTGCCCCTTTTTCTCAAAGCTGAACCGCAAATGTAATGGTTATTTTTATGTTAATATTGCGAAATTATTTTTACTCTCAACTTCCTTTCTGTCTCAAGCTCAGTTTATTTCATCTCGAAGTTGTTACTGTTTAACTGCAGTTGTGACTGAGGTAAAGACTAAACCTGAAGGAGCGACTGAAATAATTAACGATGGAGTTAATTTTTAGGACCATGCGGAAACTTTGATTTAAATATTTAAGATGGATGAACATCTGGTAAGTATTTATTTTGAGATTTTTGCTTTGTTCTCTTTCAGAATAATCGTAATAATTTAATTCACTATCCTTTAAGTGCCCGAGGATATTGTTGTTGGTTAACCTCGTGTTATCGTGGTCCCCCATAGCTTTTAGCCTACTTTACTGTGATTTTAAACTTATCTTATAAGTATTATTTTGTGGAAAGTGAAAATATTTGTGCTATATACTAATCAAATTGTTTTCCAAGATAGTGACCTTAGATATTATCTTCCATATGCAAATGTAAAACCGTCGCGATTTCTAATGCAGTAGCAAATGTGAAAGTATTGTGAATTTCAAAAAGTTACAATTTTCGACCTTTATTGTTTCGTTACAATAATTTGTTTTGTAGTTTTTTCAAAGTCTGATTAAATTCGATCCGAAAATTGGAACTGTTTCCCTTGCTGACAATGTAACATGGTTATCTTGGTGAATGATCTTTTAGCTTATCTTTAGGCTTATAAATCATTAATAAAGGCTGAAAAGGCAAATTTTTAAGCAGTTATGCGTCATTTTACTGTTAATGGATTTCCATTACTAATTAATTTTAATGTTCGATCAGTCTCGTCTGTTGCTCATATTACGGAATCGATGATTAGGGAGTTTTAATGGTATTCAGTGTTTTGAAATGAAGCCGGTAATTTCCTCCAGTTTGAACTTACTTTTTAGTTGTTTTTTCATTTTGTTAATAGTATGTTTTGTTCAGCAGTATTTCCAACTGTCTTGGATTGTAACTTATTTGTGTAGAGTATCCAATACTTGTATATTTGTTTAAAATTTTCCTCTGCCTTACATTTTTCATCTTGTATTGTTGAAATTTGTGATGTGTAGTCATTCAGTGGATTCATTCTTCATCTAGTAAATTTGAAAATGCCCGAAGTTTCATAAGCCTAATTATCCTCAAACATAACTTTTTATCATTTTCTGGAACTGCTAAATATCTTAACTACCTTTTTAAAGCAAAAACATTATCTTCTTTAAAATTCCTTTAGAGATGCTTTACTATTAATGAATTTGATACTATTCGAGTCCTCAGCATTCGTTAAAATGTCTTGAGTTCATGATCTTAGATAATTGATGATTTATCATTGATTTTATTTCTAAAATATTGGGTATAACTCCAATATAATTTTTTTTTCTGATTTTAATTTTATTTGTTTAAAGTAATTAAGTTGCATGAAGTATTGAAAAAAAATGAATATTTTAAATTTTATCTTTTTGTCAGATTTTTCTTTTTTACTCCAAGATTAAAACTTTTCAATAAAGTGAAACTTATTGGATTTATTTCTATTTACTTAACTGATATCTCATTTTATCTAGTAGGAGTGCCCGGTCATTTTCATTAATCCCAGTCGTTTAACTTTAAGCTCTGAAAAATTAATTGAATATAGTTTTTTTTTTTGAAGTGAACATTGAAAATGGAAAAATCTGTTCAGCTGCATAGAGCGTTAATAGAACATCAAGCACTCAGTTTGTGTTGACAAGCATTGCCTGAAATTGTGCTTTTTTTTTTTCCCTCTCTTAATATTAGGTTTATCTGCATCTTGCATGCGTATGCTCAATATGTTACATTACAAACATTTTATGATCGATTTCCCATCTTCATGTGGACAACTTCAGAAATTGTGTTATTCTATACTTTTAAATTTTTGGGGTGCTTCATATTGATTAAAATATGCATTATAAATGGCTTTTTAAAATTTAGTCGTCTTAGAAAGTTATATGGAATGATTTTTTTAATGTATTTTGCATTCAATATATGCAAGATCTATTTCTTTCAAGATAAATGTCAGTGATTTGATTTTGAAATAAATGTTATATTTGATATATTAATTACTAAATAAAATCTAATGATGTGTCCTACCACCACGAGAAAACCCCCAGACAAGCTGGTGGCGGTTGCTATAGAAATGGGTTATTCCACTGCATTTTGGAGAGTGAAAAGAGCTTTATTTCATTGGGCACAGATAAAACCGACAGAAGTCTAATTTTGCTTTGAACTTGGGTCAAAAACAAATTCCTTGCCTAACTAAGTGCGTTTAGTTTGCAAAATGTTGTGGATGATTTTATATCTGTTTCCCTCCTTTCTTTGACTCGTCTACTTATGGCAACCCTGTTCAAGGTTTTTCTTGTGGCAGTAGGACAGTATAATATACAGGGTAGACCAAAAGTCATTGACACAATTTTGCCCTAGTGTGAAAGGGCATTATACTTTTGTCAAACATTTGGATGCAGTATAAAGGTACAGCGCCGTCAATGGGCAAAATTAAAAACTAAATTTTTTTTATTGGTGGAAAAAAATTTTTCATTATGAGAAGAATTTTGGGCTCAACCAAAGTGTATGGTACAGCGCCAAACTTGGATTTTCTTTGGCGAAAAATCGCTAAATGTGGTAAACCTATGGCGGATTGTAAAATCGAAATGTGGTAACATAGCGGACGTTTGGCGAGTTTTTCATGATTTGGCACTAGCTTGGCGAGAGATGTACCTGTTAAATTACCATTGGTTTTTCAAAGAAACGCTATCAGTAATATATCTAATAAAAAACAGAGTAACCCAATTAGTTTACTTAATTTATATTTAGATGCATTCATGACAATGACAAGATAGTTGACGATGATTAATAATAGTTAAAATAGACATCTTTATTCTATGATAAAAAGTATAAGCATATATAAATACAATCGATTTAATCTTAATCCTCAATTAAACATACTTACAAAATAAATTAGCCTGAGTCAGCAGAAGGGCGATGATAGTAGTTCGTCATTTCTAATAATACTACTACACATTACTGTAACCGCTATCACAATTCTAACCGTATTTATATTGGTAAAAGATGTGATGGTTTATAGAAGCTATTTAGCATAAACCCAAACTGGTTTGCTTTACTGATTGATTAATGTTAGATCTCATCCAACAATAACCATGATTCGAAAAGGTTGATCAAAAAGAACATTTTGGCAATCAGTATTTGTAGCAAAGTTAACAAACACCCTCCCATTGCCAAAAGGGACTTTGAAGAAAAATATCTTCGTTCTGCTGACTTACCATAACATTTTTAAATAACAAATTAGATTACAGATCTTAAGTGCAAACATATGCACTTACTAGTTTCAAATTTAGAAAACATTTAGTTTTTACTAATACACAATAAATTTATCATAATACACATTCACAAACCAATTTATATTATATCGTACATCACTTGTGTATATCTTAAAGTAATTTACAAAACATTTATTAATAAATATTAACTATAGACGGTATCATTAACATTTTTCTTAAATACCACAACAAATTTTTCTAAATCGTGCTTAGTTGGTGCTTTCGTAAAAATGTCCGATAGATTATCTTTACCTCTCACATATTTCAGTTCAAAAAGTTCTTTGTACACTAAATCCCTAATAAAAAATAGTTTAATATCGATGTGCTTTGACCGATGATTTTCTACTGGAGACTTCACAAAATCAATGGCGACAAGATTATCAACATAGTGTTGATTTTTCTTGAATATCTTTGATGATTTTCCTGTCTCGGCATTCGCCTAATATTCTGTCAAACCATGTCATTTCTTTAGTGGCTTCAGTCAGTGCTATGAACTCAGCTTCCATGGTTGATAGGCTAATGCATTTTTCTTTAAAAGTTCTCCACATGATTGGTGTTTGGTCTATAAAAATGATTTGTCCTCCCATTGACACACGGTCATCTCTACAAGCAGCAAAGTCAGAATCTGAAAAAGCTACAATTTTGGGTTTAAAACAAAGCAAATTTAATTGATAGAAAGAAGTGGATTTAACGTATCCTAAAAGTCTCAATAAACATTTCCAATGTTCTTTACCAGGGTTATTTTGATATTGACTCAAAATATTTACAGCGTAACTGATGTCAGGTCTAGTACAATTAGCAAGAAAATATAGACAGCTTAATAAATTCCTATAAGGAAATTCTGCCATTTCCTCTTTTTCATGATTTGTTTGAGGACATTGGGATCTGGTAAGAATGACACCTTTACTGATGGGGAGCGAGGAAAATGGGATTAAATATTCATTGATATACATACTCGGGTGAATAAAGACTTCCTCATTTTTCTCCTCAAACTCAACACCAAGGAGTCTGCGAGTTTTTCCCAATATTTTTAAATCAAAATATTTTTGCAATAATTTAATTCCTCTCATTACTTTTTCAATAGACCTACCAATAAAAACAATATTGTCTACGTACAACAAAAGTAACAGATCGTTTTCATATGAATATACACAAATTCAAATATACCCATTCAAATTTATTAAATCCAAAGTTTTTAAAAGTATTGTGGATTTCGAAAAACCATTCTCTCCCACTCGGGTGCAGACCATACAAAGCTTTATCTAGTTTGCAAACCATCCCTTCCTTACCTTTAACTTCAACTTCAAAACCAGGTGGTTATTTCATAAAGACATCTTCTTTCAATGGGGCGTACAGATATGCACATTTAATATCGCACTGTATGTGAACCCAGTTTTGGCCAACAACTAATACTGCAAAGAAAAATCTAATTAGACTGAAATTCACTACGGGACTGAAAGTGTCATCATACGAAATGCCTTTTATCTGTTTAAAACCTTGTCCCACAAGCCTAGCCTTGGATCTTACAACTTCACCCGTTTCATTCCTTTTGAGAGCAAACACCCATCTGCATCCAATTGGATCAATGTTAGGAGGCAAATCTACTAAATGCCACACTTTCGTCTCCTGCATGACATTCAATTCTTCTTGCATTGCATCCAACCACAATTCTCTTTGGGGAGATTTTAACATTCGATTATATGTATTCGGGATTTTTTTATCTAGTCATGAACTACACAAACTAGAGTTGGGCAAAGTATATGGATTTGGTCGATTAGGAACAATACCTTCATATGTGTTGCTAGCTCTAAATTCAAAAACTGAAGGAATATTTGCTTTCCAATGTTTGCGTATTGTTTTAAACTAATTTGATTGTGTAATTATGTTTACTGTGTATTTCTTATAAATTACTCATTGAAGTCATTTTAGGTGACTAATCTGTTAATTTATACACGTGTAAGGTTCATTGTAGAAGGGTAAACCATTTTAATATTTACAATTTTTTTGCAATTTATTTTGATGATTTTCAAATTCATGTTTCTTTAATTTTAGGGATTTCTTAATTTTGATGGCTTGGACGATGTCCAGGTTTTGCATCTTAAAGAGATGCTACATCCATCAAATTTTGTTTCAGAAATAGAGGTAAGTTTCTCACTTTTTAATTTGTCTTATTTTACTTTTTGCCTTGTGTCTAGTTGGAGTGAGACTTTCTTGTGATTCACATCTTTCTCGTTCTCTATTTCATAGTTGTCGTCACAAATTGTAATGTTAGCTTTTTAGATTACAGCTGGTTAAAATTTCAAAATAAGATGATTCTGGTAGAAGGAAAATTGATTTAAATGCTTTCTTACTTCAAAAAAATCATTAGAATATAAGATCTGGGGTGCTTTTTGACCACCTGTAGGGTTTCCTATTTGTGTCTTTTCCTTATAAACCAATCAAGCCGGCACACATGGGATAATGCAACAGGACAGGAGAGTGATACTGCATACAGGATTGTTGAGGGATGAGTTGATTAGTTCTGATTATTGGACTGAAACCCTATTGGTTTAGTTCTGCAACATCTATACCAGCCCATGCCCAGAAAAGAGAGGGGTAAGGTTAAATCTGTATCTGTGCACCAGGAACAGCATCTGTACGGGAGTCTGGAGATGTTTGACCATAAGGGCCCCCCCCCCCCATGAACTTTTTAAAAAAAAACTGTTGCCAAAGATTAAATACCAGATGGCAGCTCAATGATCATCAACTGCATACCATACTAAATTTTTAAGACTGCAGAAAAAACAGAGAAGCTATTTCCCGTATCATATTTCATGCTTAGAAAAGTGAATTTTTGGTTTTTCATTTGTAAGAACCTGTGCTAATTATATGTTAAATTTATAAAAAATATTTTGGTTTATCATGCTACCTTAAATAATGCTCTGAAAAACTATTCACTTAAATATAAATAGTAATAATGATTAATATGTGCTTTTTTGCATTTTTAATAAAATAGCTGCAAGGGGGATGTTTGACCCATAGCAAAAAAGTATGGGAGGTTTGACCTGGGCCAAACCTCCCCATTTTATAATTTTAAAGGGCTAACATTTTTAATTTCAAGTTAAATATACATATTTCTAACTTAATGTAATTAATAATTTCTGTGCTTGCAAGATTTATATCTTAGTTAGAAAATTCTGTGCCTAAAATGCTCAAAGCATATAAAATTGCAATCAAAGCAATATTGTACCATTTATATATGCTACTGTTTATTCCATTATGTCTTGGATATTATTGGGCAGATAGGTATTAAAATCTTTAATAATGAAGAGAAAAAAAATGCTACATTAGCATTTACTAAATTTCTAAATATCTCTTCATCCCTAGGCCTCGTTAACACTTCAGTAGCTTTAATGAAAACATAATGAAAATAATATACAATGTCTTTTGTTTATTTGTATGCTGTTTCTCTATAAGTCAGAATAAAATAAAAAAAAAGGAAGGTATTCCCAATTTTAAGCTGCTATTCTGTCCAAATTTAAAAAGATAAAAATGTTAGTGTTGGTTGAGGATTCAATTGATAAAAAAAAAAAAAACTAGGAATAGGTATATGGATAAATACAAAGGCTTTGAATATTGAAATATATAATTTAATGCTAATCATGTCTCCTGTCAAGTATTCCCTGATGTAGGGGGAACTGAGGAATATTTACAGCTTGCTTCTGAGTTACATTATGGATTAACTCCAAAGACAGTCAACAAATAAATCTGCTAGCTATGACTGGTTGAAAGAATTTATACACAGGCATAAAGAATTATCTTTGTGAAGCCCTGAAGTCTGGGTAGAGCAGTGGGCTTTAATTAAAACAATGTGGTAAAACTGAAAGAGTCACTTTGAAAAATAAATTTGACTTTGGTGATTATAAAAACTTCACAGAAATGCAGTTTATATGGTGTTGACGAAATAAACTAATTCTGAATTGTATGTTATAAAGAGGAATAGTTAATTAAGTAGTTAATATGTCATAATTAATTTTTAAACATTGTTTTATTTTGTTTTTAATAAGTGGGTCAAACCTCCCTGAAGTGGGGACGTTTGACCCAGTTTTTACTATTTTGGAAAATCTTTATAAAAAATGTTATTTTAAATATTTTATAAATTATAATAGCGTGGGAATATGCCCCGTAATATGAGTTACAAATTTGTGAAAAAACTAGATTTCCATCTTGTTTTTAAAGAAAATGGTAGACAGTTTTTTCAAAAGTGGGTCAAGCATCCCCAGTCTTCCTTGCTGCCTATACAGGAAAAGTTTGTTCGGTCATTTGTGTTTGTTGAAATATTAAATATTGAAGTATATATGTTACGGATTATTTTTTGATTCAAGGCAATAATATTTATATTCCCATCATAATGTTAATTTTTTTTATGTTAACATAAATTATCTGGTCTGAATTAGAGTTGTAAATAATATCTTTCAGTAATAGAACTTGTAATCCTAATCTAATCATAAACTAATGTCTTGATTCTTTCTGTCAGCATAAATCATCCCATTCTCTGAAACAAGTGTAAATGATATCCTTTCAATAGTAGAGTTTACATTTTTGAGCCTTTCGTAAATTAGTGTTTGATGCTTCCTGTTTTCGTAAATTCTTCTGATTCTTTGAATTGGAGTTTAATTTCTTAATTTCTCTTGGAAAAACATGAATTCAAGTGTCTGTAATGTATGATTCTCCTGTTAAATGTTTACAGAGGATTCATATCTGTTGTGTGTATGTATATAATGCATATGGGTCGTTTTCCAAAAGTTTGGGAAAACAGCAATTTAAAATTTTAAGTTATCAAAAGTTCAATTTTTTTATAATATAGAGGCTTTAAGATAGTTCCTTTTTTAGGATACAAATTATATTTGAGCTTAAAGTTTCTTACAACCAGAGATATTTAGCTTGAAAAGTGAATATTTATGCTTTAGGATCATGTGTTACTGGACAACATGACTACATTTCTGAAATCACAAAACTTTATTTTTCCAAAAATTGTAAATTTTACTAGTAAATATGTCCTTTGAAAATGTCCTTACAAAAAGAAAAAGGGGATTTTATTAACTTTTAATAAAAATTCTAAATATTCAGTGTCATGAGTGTTACTTTATAAATATTTTCACTCTCAATTGTTATTTTAAATTATTTGCGAAAATCACTTCTGAAGATTAGTTAGTGATGATGTTTTATTTATAAAAGTATTTTTAAAATTCTAGGGACGTTGCAATAGATTTAAAATTATTTCATTGAATTTTAAAGTTTTTTCAATAGGTAACACTCTTGACAAGATGGTGGGTAAGAAAATATAGCATACTATGCTTTTTCAAATACATCAATTGAGTAAGGCAAATGGTAAAATACTCTGTTTCCTTTGATTACAATATCGGAATTAGGCAAAACACTAATTATTTGATGTAAATCTACATATGAAATGTCTTCCATAAATTGAAACAGCTGGCAGTTTTCATCTGTTGCTCTAAAATAAGCTACCTTTAGCTCCCCCATCTTCAGCATCATATTGGTGACAAACTCCAACATATTGATAATTACTTTTGCTTCAGTTATCTCCAAAAACATTCACAAGTACATAGAGCACCAGGTCGAACTTGAAGCTTATCTTTAGCATCACAGCCACTAGGTCCTGGATTGTTACTGAAATCAACAGAAGATGTTGAAGTGTCATCAGATTCACTGCTATAGATTTTTTTCTTAGATCTCTTTTGTTTGCTCTCTTTTGATTTAGTTTCTCTCTGAACAACATTTGTCAATGGTGTGAAACATGTGCAAAATTTATTTTTTTACAGAAATATCACAGTAAAGAAATTCCTCAGGTTTTATTGATACAACTTGATGAACAGAATGTGTACCTTTTAACTGTTTTCAAATTGCATGCACATTCTGAAAATAATCACAAACCTTCTCTTCAGGTACAAAGAATAGTTTTATCTTCAAACCTTGATCTCATAACACATAAAACAATGTTTCAGCATCGGGTATATCGGTACCATGTGCAACGGCTTGATCTGCACATCTTTTTAATGTTGCCCCAATGCCATCTGCAGCTCCTTTTCCATGGCCAGATTCAAAGAATGACCATGTCCCCCATACGTAATTCAGATGTACATTTTAACAACTATATATTTAAATTTTAAAAAAGCATGATTTGTTACTTTTGTTTTTAGATATATTTCAATTCTTTGGACATCAAACACAATTTCATCATGAATGTTACTTCTAAAAAGGTAACACTCATGATAAAACGATAGTTCATTGTTTTTTTTTTAATAGAAATATTCATTATAAATGTACCCTGTTAGGCTTGGTAAAAAAAGTAATTCCTGAATCAGTTACACATTAAAAATATTATTTTATCTAATAATTATCTGTAAATAATGAAGTAACACTCATGATGATAAATAAAAATACTCACTATTCCTATGGACATGGATTGGCAATATTTCTTATAATATTCTTTAAACTTCTTCAAATTTAAATGCAAAGCGTTCTACAAGGTGGAAGTAGTAAAACACAAACAAAAATAACTTATATATAGTGAAATTACCTACTGTGAATAAACAAAAAAAGAAAAGTAACACTCATGATGCAGCTCAAGGACAGACATTTAAAGCTGAATATTTATATATGCAAATAAGGTTTTTGTTTTTTTAATACAATTTTTTGTTAGATAATTTGTTGCAGAATATGTCAACCTAATTTATTTACATAAATAATTTAAATTACTTTAAATATATATAATATGCTGTTGTTGAAAAAATGGAGTACGAACAGCAAAAAATCTAATTTTTCCTGCTTTTCTTTATTTTTTTATTAGCGTTAGGAAATTAAATTTTTGTAACACAATGTTGAAAATAGTTATATAAATAAGAGTGCTAATGCATTTTCAGTTTTATTAAATCTTAAAAATAGTTATAAGACCTAGAAGAGAACGGACAGTGTTTTCCCAAACTTTTCGAAAATGACCCATATATATAAGTGAGATAGAAATGTAGTGGGTTTATGGGGAACTTAAAACAATCCTTCATTTTTTACTGCGAATTATGCATTATTACAATATAAATGTTAATGATTCTGTGTTTGTGTTCAGGATCCCGAAATCAAACTCTGATTAAAATCATTAAGGAAAATCATTTGTTCTTTGAATATATTATTTGCTTATAATGAGCAGTTATTCTCTAAAATGTATAAGCTATATTATATGTCATTAATAAAATGAGTAATTTGTTAAATATCTGTTTAACAAATGTGCGATTTGACTCATTATTTGTTTGAAGAATCAAAGATTCATAGTGGAAATGTAGTAAATAATTTGGAATTTGTGATGATGGTATTTTTCATGTTTTAGTTCCCTTGGGATGATGACTCTGAAGAAAAACTATTTTCCAAAGGTAATATTTCTACTTTTGATTAATTGCAATTTTTTCTTGTCTTTTTTTTGTTTTGTGTGTATATAAATATTATTGCAGTAAGCTGCTCACTTTGAAAAATATTGCCTTTCTTGTAGTATATGGGTGCATTGCTTGTCAAATTTGTTACTGGTTTTCAACCATAAAATATCATATAACTTTATTTTCAGATTAAATTATTTTAAATAAGTTTCATCCAGGAGAAATTTATATATTGTAATATTGGAAATACTTAAGCAACTACAGAATGTAATTTATCCAACTTTTCTGTAGTTTTTCCAGAACACTGAAATTCAGTGCTGGGTTATTCCACGTGAAGACACCCAATATTGGAAAAATTTGTTGCTCCATGGTAACAAATTTTTTTTAAAAAAATTACCACTAAAACTTATGGTGGTGAAACCCTCATATATCAATTTGTAAAACATTTTGTCCATTATTGGCCGAGATATGGACATTTGAAAAACTGACATTTTTGCCAAATTTCGGCCATCTTAGATTTGGCATTACTGTGAAAAATTGCACTAACTTGTTGAATTTGAACTATTATTTCTTAATTTTGGTACCAATTTGAAGCTATTTGTATGAGGAATATAAATCCAGTGTTTAAATAAAATTAAATATATGTTTTACTATATTTTTACATGGAAAATGAAAAAAAATCTATGGCCCAACATATTTTTTTCTGAAACTTGGTAGAAACACTAATCAATATGTGTCCTTTCGATAGCCGTTCCAGTTACGGCCTTGCTATGAGGATGCATAAACATAATTTTATAGTCATTATATTCATCATAGCACTCCATATTTTTCCAAACCACCAGTTAATTCCATATGTGCTTCTAAAGAAGCACTGAATTTAATGTGGAATCTGATACCCTGGAAACCAATAATTGTGTTAGTTTATAGGAACAAAGCTGTGTTGACCTTGTTCCTTTAATTACGGTTTGATACCTCATTGCTATTGACGGTGAAATAAATAGAATTTTCAGATTTTTCTGCAAAAAAAAGTTTTGATTCCTTTAATAGAATCGTTTGTAAGATTTATACAAATCAGATGCATTTAATATTTGGTTTTATATGATGGCTGAAGGCTTGCTTTGGTTAACATGCATTTTATGGTACCACCTATACCATCACAAGCTCTTTTCCATGGCAGATGCAGAAAATGCCATTCAGCTTTCATACCATGATCTTTTTCATAGTGACAGAGATTTATAAAGTTTTTAAAATTTTTATATTGAACTGATGATCCATAACTGAAATTCTTTATGTATTTAATTTTTGGCCCTTCTTTAATTAAATCCTGAACAATTACTTTTTGGAAAGTCCAAAATCTTGTTGTGTCATGGACCAAATGGTCACTAATTACACACACAGGAATAGGTTTCAACTTATCATTAGCAGTGTCCTTAACATATGCTAGAAAAGGATGAATTGTCACCTGCTCTTTATTCCAATGAATATTTTGGATAGCATTCTGCATGATACATGTATAGTTTCCAAAAAATATGCTAGAATAATAGCAGCACCTTCAATCAGTTCATCCTTTGTTTTGCTAAAATACTGACTCTGAGCTTTGTGAGGAAGTGATGGATGCATAATGTAGACAGTTTTTCAACTAAATTTTCAACAAATTCATCAACTGATGTAATAATTGTTTTCAGTTCTGCACCATAAGTTTTCAACCATTGTTTGTAAGAAATTTAATTAATCATTTCTAATTCATTGCAAAACATTAATTCTTCTTTCAGAATTTCCACAGATGGACAGTTATCACATCTATTATCATGCACTTTTCAGATTTAGTGGAACAAACTAGTTTTCTAACATTGAAATATAGTCACGAATATGAAGAGCATGAAGCACGAGTTTTATATTTTGGTGATATATGCAATCACACACAGAATGAATACCTTCATTTCAAACATTGCACATTCTCTTGCGAATGAGCAAAATTTAGATAGTTCAATTTCTAAATCTTTTTAATTTTTTGATGTAATTATAAATTATTTTTTTAATTATAGTAAAGGCTTTTTTAATATTTAAATTATGATAATGAAATATAAGAATGAAAACTGTATTTTTAGAAACCTTTTCACTAACATATTACAGCAACAGAATTTTATACCTCTAGCCTGGGTTAAAAAAAAAAATTTTTAGTTAAGAAATATTGCCATCCTAATTTTTGTAAAGGATTGATTAGTGTTTCCTCAAGTTTCAGAAAAAAATCACGATGGCCATTTTTTTAGACCCTATTATTAGCTAAATTCTGAAGATGATTTTTTTTTTTTCATTTTCCATGAAAAAATGTAGTAAAACATGTTTAATTTTATTTAAAGGATTTGGTACCAAAATTGTTGAATTTGAACCATTGTTTTCCAAGTTACAAATTTTCATAGGTGTACAAAATCCAAGATGGCAAATTTGGTAAAATAACATTTTCAAATGTCTATTTTGCCAATAATGGACAAAATGTTTAGTATTATATGAGGTTTCACCACCATAAGTTTTAGTGGTAATTTTTTAAAAAAATCTGTTACTATGACAACACTCATTGGTTGTCTACAATGAAGTAGCGACCTGCTGAATCAAAAAGCAATAAAACTTTAATCTGGCTTACACAGGGTTAAATGCAGCTCCTTACAAGTCCTTAAAAGTCCTTACTTTTATGATCCTTATAAAGTCCTTACAAATCCTTATTTTATGCCCTTTCATTTTAAAAGTCCTTGAAAGTCACTTACTTTTACTCTGCCATTATTAAAAATTTCAAATTTCACCGTTATTGTTTTCTTTCTCTCTCCCAGGCTCTAATGTGTCGGCGATTGCTCTGCATGGAATGGGGTGGGGGGGCGTACTGCTCGCGTTCTCTCGTCCATTCCACGCATACACTTTAGGAAATAAGGAGGAGTTACAAATGTTTTTATTGGTCCATGGTTTATAAGAGTAAAAAGTGTTTTACCATTTTTGAACAGTATCAAAGTGATAAACCTTTTTTTTGCCAGTGATGTTTTTAAAGTTGTGTAGATTGCATTCAAATTTTGAAACCAGAGAATGAAAAAATTAGAAACCTGAGACTTTATGCAATTCAACTGGTGACAACTTGAAGAATGATAAAGTTAATATATTTGGATTTCTGCGAGCAATACAAAGAAAAGATAAAAAATAAGGAATTGGCAGACAAGGATGTTTTACACTCGGGCCGAGGATAGTCGGAAAAACTTATCATAACAATGATAAAACATTTCATTCAGAAATGTCTTAGTACGATTCACTTATTAAATACTGCGATATACATTGATCCGATGTAATGGCTGGATATCGAAAAAAGCACAGGAAAAATGAAAAAAGGTATTGATTGTATTGTCGAAAAATAAATGTATTTGGAAATATAAGATTTAGGCAGAAATTTTATTTACTCTATACAGATTCTGTTAAATATTGTAAAACCAAATTCATTTGGTTCATCTTTCAATCCAAAGAGTGATTCCTTGATAATTTTTACAAACTTATTTTAGCAATAATCATTATGAAAAAGTTTGGAAGATTATTAAAATGTATTAATACTGTCACATGGACAATGAAGTTTTTGAGATTGAACAAGAGCCCTAAATGAGCGTGAAAATCATGTTTAAGCTGTCTGGGGCTGTTGACTTAAAAATCTAAAAGAAATGAGGACAGCCACACCTCAGCTGGGGCAAAATACTGCGTATTTAGAAAGTGAAAGATCAAAGAAAAGGCTGAAACAAAACAACTGAAACGAAAAGCTCTAGAGGAGGTATAAGATTTTAAAACAAAAGAAAATGTTTCATAACGGACATGCACCAGACAAATGAGAAAGCCAATTGTTTGGCTAATGTAGAAAAAAGTCAAATGACATAAATTTATTTTATTCAATCGCTATGAATTAAGAAAAACAATTTCTGAAAAAGAAATTAAAATAAATACTGGATGTAAAATTGAGTGAAAAAGTTTGGAATTAAAAGATATTTAATTTGATTACCAGTTTCATAGGGTTTTTTTTCACAATTTTATTAACTATATTTTGGAGTTTTGTTGTGTTAAATTTGTAATATATCTTCTACTGTATTTTATTATTTTATCATCTAATAGGTTGAATTTGCAAAATGAGACATTTTATTTAAAAATCAGTGACAAATTAGTTAGTTTATTCAATTTGAGGGTCCTTATTTTTGGTTTTTTTAGTCCTTAAAGTCCTTGATAGTCCTGATTTTCTTTTAAGGAAGTATTATGCAACCCTGCTTTATGCTTTTGTTTTTAAAAATGATTGAAAACTCCACTAATTCCTATGAATATGCATCTTAATTGATTGTTTTATTACATAAATATTAATAATGAGAATA
>BGPR01008760.1:0-32405 GCA_013235015.1 Araneus ventricosus | reverse complement strand
TCTATATTTCAATTAAAAGTGGATGAATAAGTTTGCATCTAGACATAAAAATCACTAGCATTTTTGTGGTCTTCAATAGGTCTAAAAAATTGGAGAATAAAATTCATATAAAGAAGTAATATTCTCCTACCTTATTTAAGATATTGTTTATCCTTGTCATTTGTGATGGGGACTTAATGGGCACTTAACATTTTGCATTTTTATCTTTAAAATGATGTCTTTTTTTCCCCCCTAAGGGCCAACAAGAAGATGCAGAAGAATTTTTAAGTTTCATTTTGAATGGTATGCATGAAGAGATGGTGAAAATTATAAAGAACTATCAGAAGAAAACCAATATTAAGAGTAAGTGCCTTGGCCCTCCATAATATTGTCCATATACTTTATATACTTTCCCACCATATACTTTATCTAATATTTGTTACATGTTATCCTTACACAAATATGTAAAATTTGATTGGCACTGAATTGATTTGTATGTTAAACTTCTTCAGAATGTATAAAACTGTTGTAGCAATATTTCATGCCTGTAAAAAGTATGTGCATAATTTTATCTTTTAGATTACATACTTGAGCTTTTTTGATAAAATCATTCCATGTCTGTGGAAATATTTTAAAGGGATTTAATTTTTTTTAGTAAAAATTAAAGAAAAGGCTTTATAATAAAAGTTCTTGCTAATTTAGTTGAAGCAGAAAATTTTTGATAGTTTTGCATTAGCTTCTTGACATATGCTCTTGATACAAATCAAATGTTGATTCGGCTGCAGTTAAGTCATAATTCAAAGAACATGTCCATTAAATAAAAGGTGTATAGTAAGTTGCATAAACTTTTTACAATAAATGAAACAAATATAGGAAATGAAACACCAATGTGATAGCTTTTCCATTAAACCTAGAGTAGTTATATGAGCATTATATTTAATTATGTATAAAACTAAGAATAGTCATCATATGTAATGTTTATTTCCACTTCTACAATTTTTTTTATTTAGATTAACATTTTTAAAAAATCTATCCCATGTTCAAAAAATGTCTCAGCCCTCAGCTGATGGCACGCCTAATTTCACTCACTTCTCGACTGTTAAATTCAACCATAAATGAAAAATAATAGGCTTAGGATAGGGCTAATAGTACTTCTTTTAGAATGTATGAAGTTTTGAAATATGAATTATTAGAGATAAAGTTTGGAAAAATAACCGAGATAAGAAATTTTTTCAGTTCTAGACATTTACAATTTTAGCAAATTAATTCACAAATTTTCCTCCAATATTCTTGAAGTTTTAACTTATGATTCAACAATATTTTTTGAGTGTATCAAGGTGGCTGTATCTAAGGGGGTTCTCGTATGAGGGGGATGATCCCAAAGGGGTACGACCTCCCTCGGAATGAATTTTTTAAAAATTTTTTGTAGATTCTATGTCTAGACAATAAACTAAACCCATTCATGATGTTTCTTCATCATATTTCCAAAATTTAATGCCTTGTGCCGCAAAGGGTTGAGGATCTTGCATCATTTTGTTGGTATTGTGTAAAAGCTTGAAACGATAGGTATACTATGTCTGGTTTTGTCCTTGGCCCATGGTTTATAATTAAGGTAACTTCCCCCCCCAAAAAAATGTTATCCACAAATCTTTAAAAAATTGTCTTTATATAATGTTTATTATAGAAATACTTCTTTCCTTTAGTGGAAGAAGTAAATGGAGATGTCGGTGATGAAGGAGATGAGTGGCAAGTTATCCAAGTTGGCTCCAAAAATAAGGGGATGGTTACTAGAAAAGTAATGAATTATCTTTTATTTGTTCTAATTTATGCAATGTATAGGATATTTAACAATGATTAATTTTAGTTCTATAATTTTTAGAATTTACTGTAGGATTAGTAAATCTAGAAGTCCAAATAATTATCTTCCCCATCTCAGCATTGATTGGCATTCCCCCCACGCACACCTTGGTGGCTCTATCAGGGGTAGAACCAGGTTTTTTAGGGGCCCATTTTTTGTGGGAAAAAAATTATTGTGAAAAATAAAAAATATTTTTGTGAAATTTTTTTATCGTGCAAAACCTTCAATTTTAGCAGTTATATTTCTATATTATACGTGAATTTGAGTTTTGTGAAGGGGCTGTTTTTATGATGTGGAATTTTGTGAAGGGCCGCAGAACGGCTCCAATTTTCGCCTGGATCGACCCATGCCTATTAATGTGATTTGTTTTATCAAGATTGAACTTTTGTCCAATAAAGATTTATAAGTTAATAAAATAAATTATGAAAATTTTACGAAAAATATTCCTAAAAAAAACCCCATTTAATCCTGTGGAACTGCAAGGAGCCCAAATACGAGCCATTGTTAGTGCATGTTGGCATCAATAGTTAAAACCATGCATGTTGAGTTTTTATATTTTGTACTTAATTTTATTATTTATGCAATATCTGATTTTTTACAGTTAATAATGTAAGTTTTATAATATGTAGAATTTGCTTCATATAAATTCTTGTAATGCATAGAATTAGAGATATTGATTTTTGGCATTTATTCCCCTAACCCTTCTGTTGGCTCTGTAAGTATGAATTGTTTTATCGAGTTTTACTGTGGTCCAGCAAAGAGATATGTGTAAGTCTATAAAAAAAATCATAAAAAAAATATTTGACCAAAAATAATCCTGGAAAAAACATGTAATCCAGTAGCATGTTGAGTTTAAACTAGGATTTTAAATACTTAATTTCGTTTTCAGGTGGTTGAACATAGAACTCCCATTTCTGATTTGCTTGGTGGCCAGATAAAGTCATTTTTAACTACTAAAACAGTCAAAACAGCTTCAATTCAACCATTTTTCACTTTGCAGCTCGATATTCAGGTAAATACATTTTTGATGACCTTCATGTCAAGTCAATATTAGAAAGGAAGCTTGCTGTAATCCTGTAGGGTAAATTATTTTTCTTAAAATGTTATTTTTTCCTCCCAGTCTGACAACGTAACTTCTGTGTCGGAAGCCCTCAAGGAAATGACTGTTAAAGTACCTATCCAAGGTTATGTTTGTGCCAAGTCAAAGCAGGAGGTATGTATTATATAATTTCATTTATTAATGTGCTGTTGCTTAGTTTTGTGTACATTTTAAATCTGCAAGATGGCAAAATTAAGTCATTAAAATATAACAAGATGCAAATCGATTAAAATTTTTGCAAGTCTTTACATCTTTAGTAGTGGAGTTTGACTCATACATTCATTTAATAGAAGTGTAGGGCTACTGTATCTTGTTTTGATCGATTTAAAATATGTGGGACTGAATTTAAAGTTTTATTTCATTCATATGTAAAATGTGTATCTTTTAAAATCAAAATTGCTTAAATTTTTCTAGTACTAACAGGTTACAAACCTAGTTACAAATCCACTTTGTGTTCCATTTACATAGATCTAAAATCATTATGTTAATTGAATTAGCTATTAAAATTTTTTGCAAATGAAAGATGACAACGAAGATGGGATATGCCACAAAAAGCGAGGTTCCTTTTTGGATTGATGTCTGTGGTGAATAACAGAAAATGTTATGGTGGCTTTTTCATCAACCAAATCTTAACTGTGCATGGGTGCTTTCCAATCTACCGAAATAAATTTTTTGGGAAGTCCCCCGACTGTGTGGTTTGGACCATGGAACAGTTAACCACCTAGTAAACCACCTATATGATTGTCCAAATTTTGATGCCATTAGGAAAGAGTACTTTCTTGAAAACTCTTTCTCTTGGCCTGCTGGACTTGGCAGTTCATCTAAAGGGGAAAACTGAACTTAAAAAATTGTTGCCTTAAGCGATGTTTATTTGGATGATATGTGTACTGTTTATAGATTGATGTTCTCTCTGGATGCATAGTAGGGCGGGCTGAAAAAGTCGAAGTTTCTTGGATCTTTTTGCGGTAGTGTAGAAAAGTTGTGAACTCCCATGATTAAAAAGTGTGCAAAGTCTTATAACTCTGAATTGATATTTTCTGTCACCTCAATGGGCAGAAAGTTGTGAAAATTGGACTAAAAATGCTTAAAATTCAAAAATTAATAAAAGATCTCAGATTTCATCGATCGGTTTGCGGTACTGATTAAAAGTTACTATTTATTAACAACAGCACCTATACCAAAATAAATACAGTCTACATATATCATTGACTGGCAAGCTTGTAATGTCACACCGCCTACAGTTCTCAGGCATATCAGTTGTCATGAACTTCTGAAGATGATACAGGACGACGTGCCAATGGACGGCTG
The DNA here is from genome assembly GCA_013235015.1 of Araneus ventricosus. Taxonomy (NCBI): domain Eukaryota; kingdom Metazoa; phylum Arthropoda; class Arachnida; order Araneae; family Araneidae; genus Araneus; species Araneus ventricosus. The sequence goes on along the minus strand of BGPR01008760.1, from coordinate 28,161 downwards.
GGACTTGATTAAACTTCTTTCAGGCACGCGAGCAGTTGAGCGAATTGTGAAACCCACCACTGAAGACTCCAGAAAAAGAGTTGGAGCGCAGAACAGGGATGGATTTATCAGAGCTACCCTAGAATCCATAACAACAAATGTCACAATTTGAGTCCAAAAAAGATTACAAAAAATAGTCAGGGTGCGTAGCGTCATGAAAAGTGCTTAAATTTGAAAACCATTTTTAAGCACCTTAAAAGTGCTTAATTTTGAAAACAGGTCCTTAAAAAGTGCTTAATTTTCTCAAGAAATGCAAAGAAAACATTCTCATTTCAAAACCTCAGATGTTGAATACTATGAATCGAAAGCATAGTCATAAAGCTTTGTTTACCGGATGTATCAAGAAATAAAACTGAAGAAAGGGAAGAATTCGGGGAAGGAATCCAGGGTGTGATAGATCCAGGGGTGCCCACACATGTTAAGGTAACGTTTATAGTCCAGTCAATGAAGGCCCAAAATGAGGGTGGAAAAACATTAAATCATATAGTTTTAAAAATTGGTACATATTTTCGTGAGGGGCTTCTGTCGAATATACTAAAAGGCCCCGGTCTTGAGGAGGAGCTCGCGCCGCCATCTTGTATTTCATCCCCTTTTTTAGTTTTTCTTGAATATCTCGAAAATATTCAGTTCTCAACTTACAATTGATTAAACAAATTAAAGAGCATGAAATTTCCTACGAATACACATGCATTTATTCTTCTTCTAGCTTTAATTGTTTCCGAGAGAATCGGTCTCAAATTTGCCGGCATCTTGGATTTCATCCCCCTTTTTTAGTTTTTCTTGAATGTCTCGAAAACTATTCATTTTCAAATCACGTTTCATTTAACAAATTAAAGAGCTTACAATTCCCTACAAATGCTTGCTTTTATTTTTCTTCTAGTTTTAATAGTTTTAAAGGTAATTGATCTCAAAACGGATGAATTTGTAAAAAATGGTAATTGATAGTCCAATCAACGATGGGTTTGAAAAAAACATTAAATCGTATAGTTTTGAAAATTGGTACACATGTTCGCGAGAGGCTTCTGTTGAACATTCTAAAAGTCTCCGGTCCTGGAGGGCATTCGCTACGCTATGTTGAATTTCCCGTCTCTCCCCTTTTTTTTTAATTTTTTTTAATATCTCGAAAACTATTCAGTTTTCAAATTACAATTGATTTAAAAAATTAAAGAGCGTGAAATTTCCTGCGAATTCACGCATTTATTCTTCTAGCTTTTATAATTTCTGAGATAATGGGTCTCAAAGTTTGCCCCCATCTTGGATTTCAACCCCCTTTTTAAGTCTTTTGTGAATATCTCAAAAACTATTCAATTACATGTAATACAAAAAAATTAGTAATTGCAAAATTCTCTACAAATGCATGCTTTTATTTTTCGTCTAGTTTTAATAGTTTTCGAGATATTCAAGAAAAACTAAAAAAAAAAGGGGGGGCTAAAATTCAAGTTGGCGGCAAACTTTGAGACCCATTACATCGTAAACTATTAAAGATAGAAGAACGATAAAAGCATGTATTTGTAGGGAATTTTGTGCTCTTTAATTCATTAAATCATTTGTAATTTGAGAACTAAATAGTTTTCGATATATTCAAGAAAAAACTGAAAAAAGGGGGTATGAAATCCAAGATGATGGCGCGAGTCCCCCCAGGACCGGGGACTTTTAGTATGTTTATCAGGAGCCCCTCACAAGCATATTTATCAATTTTTAAAACTATATGATTTAATGTGTTTTTGAAACTCTTCGTTGACTGAACTATTAATGACTTTTTTTTCGCTCCCTCTTTCTTTAACAGTGGGCACCACCGTATATTGAAGTACTGGAATGGTTATCCCGAAGGGGAAAATTAACTGGTAATTTGTTAATTTAAGAAATGTTGGAAAAGATCACAGATTTTTATTGTTAATTTTATAAAAGTTGTTTTAATTTTTGTAAATGACAGTTTGCATTATCATTTTTATATTTTGTCAAACCAAAGAGACATCCTTTATTTTACAATAGAAGACGTTGTGAAAATACAGAAATAAATGTTAAAATTTAAAAAATTACATATTTAAAATTAAAAATATATACATATTTTAAATTTTTCAATTAAAACTGCAGTATTATAAAACTGAAAAAAAAAACATCCTATGCTTAGAAAATATGTGGGTCTACGTATGCGTGCATGTACAAAGGTGCTTAATTTTTTTGGATAAGGTGCTTAAAAAGTCCTTAAAAGTGCTTAATTTTTACAGCAATTTCTCACTACGCACACTGATAGTGCTTTTGTAAATTTGTCTGTTTCAAAGGTTCAAGTTTCTATTCGCATTATAATGATATTATGGCATTGTAATGTATTTATTTAAAAATTCGCCTTGAATTTCCAATATTCAATGCCGTTGAGGTGGCAGAAGATATTAACCAATAATTCTAAAATTTTGTAAAGGTGTTGTTGTTAATAAATAATAACTTTTAAGCACTACCGCAAACCAATCAACGAAATATGTGATTTTTTTATTAATTTTTGAATTTTAACCATTTTTAATCCAATTTTCACAACTTTCTGCCCATTGAGGTGACAGAAGATATCAATTCAGAGTTATAAGATTTTACACACTTTTTAATGATGGGTATTCGTAACTTTTCCAAACTACCGCAGAAAGATCCAAGAAATTTCGACTTTTTCGGCCCGCCTTAATGCATAGACATGGCAGAGAATTCTTCTGAATATTAATTGAATCATTGATTGCAGGAACCACATGAGTCATTTTTCTTTTAAAAATTGCTTTTTTAAAACTATTTTCACCTTTTAAAGGGATATTTAGTAATGAGTGAAGAAATGACAAGAGTGAAGAAAGTCATATTATAGGTGTATAAAATCTACCAGGTAAATAAATCAATCATTTTTTTTTTTTTTAAGTTTCCTGCAGTTTGATTTTATTGGCTCATGTGGTTTCTGTATTCAATGATTCAATTCAAAGTGATTAGTAATATTATGTACCAAAATGATATTTTGGATGATCAACAAATACAGTTCTTTATTTGTTGATCATGCATTTTCAAACTAGCAGTGGATTGGATACAATAATCTTGGTTTGGTGGAAGTCCAGACTCTGTAATTTGTAGGTGGTTAAATTTAGCATTGTAATGTATGGTATATTAAAAAAGACAGAGTAATAGTAAAAATAGTGGAGTTAGTAGGCATATTAAAATAGACAACATGAAAGTTGTTACTTCTGGAAGTTTCGCTTAATCAATTGTGTTCAGCTTATTCAGGTATGTCTTTCAATTATTTTCAGGTATGTCTTGTATTATTTTTTTATATTTGCCACTAGATAACTTGCTACAGTAAATGTCAATATGATAATCACTATTTAGTTATTGGTTTAACTGAATTATGGATTTTAAAAATGATCAGTTGGATATATGGGTCCAGCGAAAATGGTACAAATCATGTCTGAAATTTTGGAATTTTTTTTATTAAATTTCATTATTACTAGCAATTAATCATTTTTCTATATATTCTTCATTTAATTCTGTATCATTGGGTATTTTTTGTTTTGACTTGGAAGATTTATGAAGGTGTTAAAAATAATCTTGGATGTCCCAGCTTCAAATCAGTAAGGATTAAAAAGATATTTCAGAAATTACTTAACAGTACAAAATATCAAGTTTGTATAGTCTTTCATACAAATAATTTTAACGATAAAATTTATTAATTTTTTTTTTCAATGTAAAATATTCATTGAATTGTTACTTATTAATGTCCCAACATTTTGTGTGTTTCGGTTTGTCCACTCTGTTACAGCCATTTTAAAAATAAAAATTAGATTGAATCTGTTAATGCTTTTGAGAATTGACAAATTCCATGCTTAGTTGGCTATTTAAGATTCAACAGTCAACAAGCATGGAAAAACTTATTCTTTTTCTCTGATAGTTAATTTGAGTTACTGAATGCCTACTATATTACATTTATATTAATGATAAAAAAAATATTTTCCCCTGAAATTCCCTACAATGTAGTGACTTTAGAATTATTTTTTCATTTTATATTAGGTTTTTAATTGTTACTTTTGGTTTTATGATTAAAAAAGCCTCTTTGGAATTTAATTGTCCACTCTGATAATTAGTCCACTCTGTTACACTCCATGTGTAACAGAGTGGACAGAATTTAATGACAAGTGAAAATGTGTTTTCTAGTTAGTATGTTCTGTAATATTTAATAAGTTATGAATATTATAATATTTAATATTTTTTTAAATATTTTATGAATATATACAACATATATTGTCTATAACTATATAAATATTCTTAAATAATAATTATGACTAGTTTAAAGATAAATTATATTTATGAATTAATAAAATTATTTTGGTCAGAAGCCCTAAAGAAAGCAACTCGGGGTGCTAAAACTGTTACGAGAACAAATTCTCATTGATTTCAGTGAAAATTATAATTGCAGACTTAGTAAAAAGGTACAAAACCATCATTTTGGTGGTTCAATAATTCAGGTATCTTCATTTTGGCATATTATATGTAGCAAAATAAAAGTCGGTTCCATTTTGCACAATTTATTTGAATTTGAAACATGGACCTTCTGCTATCTAGGTTCATTTATAGTCAGTTTTAAATATGATGAAAAATTAATATATTGTAAAAGTAGTTCAGTTTTTTTCTGATGATCAGTACAAGCAGAAAAAAAAGCACTTGTTTTTGATAGATATATATCAAAATGCTTCAAGTGGACTTTTGATGCAAACTGTGGAAAAGGTGCAACATTAAAATGAATAGCTGATTGATTAGTAGCTTCTAGAAAGTATGTTTCCAATTCTAATCAACTTTTTACAATGTTAGAGAATTTTAGTCACAAAATTGTTTCTAATAAACTATAAAGAAACCGAATCTGTAGCCAAGATCATTAAAGAAGTGAGTGAAAAGAACGTGCAGACATGCTCACTAAATTTCAGAGTGACAGACCAAGAAAGTTAATTTATAAGTACGTTGTCATAGTTCAAAATGATATCGAAAAAGACTGAAGTTAAAGTGATGAGCTTAATAATAGTAAATAAAGCAAGAAAAATATTTAACCAAATTTTAAATCCTGCCTAAACCTAATTTAAAAATGAGAAGTGGATATTCATATTATGAATTCCCATATGCTAATGATGTTTCTCAAAAAGATTAACATATTTATGTAAAAATTGAATTTTATTCATAATTTATAAAATGAAAATTAATATTAATAATAAAAAAATATAAATTAATATTATGAAATAGAAAACATGCTTAGAAAATATGTGGGTCTAAGTATGCATGCATGTATAAAGGTGTTTAATTTTTTTTGGTTAAGGTGCTTCAAAAGTGCTTAATTTTTGCAGCGAGTTCTCACTACATACCCTGTTACAGGTATGTCCACTCTGTTACACAAGTGTTTTTATTAAAATTTTAAAGTAAAGTTAAAATTTAGAATTTTTATCTGTTTAGAACTATACAATTTGCACCCAGCCTAATATAGTTCTAAGTTTATTTAACTTTGTTTGATGTAATAGGTAAATTTTTGCATGGATTTTTTTCAAATTTTGCATTTTTGAATATAAAAAATAATAAAATGTAAAGATACATTTATCTTGAAATTTTACTGTATTTATTTGAAAGAAGTGCTCATTTGTTTGTTTTGCACTAATGTTTTGAAAAATAAAAGTGTATTTTTGTAGTTTAATGCAATATTTAGATGTGTAACAGAGTGGACAATATCTTCCAATACCAGTAAAAGACTATGGATATTTAGTGCTGAGTTCAACTAATTAATTTTTAAAATAGAGATAAATTCAATCCTTTTGCTATTATTTGACGTTAATTTTAGTTAGATCGGTTGATTTTGGGAAAAAAAAAAAATTAACATGAAATATACCATTTTCATTGGAATGACCCATATGCATCATGGTAATCGACTTCATACTAAATAATTAATTTTGGCATTAAACTGCCTGGAAATTGTTTTTTAACTTATTCTATTTTTATTTTAGGTTGAAGCCTTTAATCATGTAGCTCTGCAGAAGTTGCCTCCAATATTAATCCTTCACTTAAAACGGTTTGTGTACAATAAAAATGGTGGATGTAAGAAGATGATGAAGAAAACTGATTATCCATTAGTGTTGGACATTAGTAAAGGTATAAGAACTTATTCATGTATTAAATATAAATTTATGTAGATTCTAAGAAGTTAGAAACTGTTATTTGGTAAAACTGGAATTTAAAAAAAAGATTATGAAATAGTTGCCATTTTTTAGTCCTTCACAGTAATTTCTTCATTTCTATTTTGATTATTTATCTTTTCATAGTGTAGATTGCTATGTCTGTTGACATTTGCTCGTACTATGGAGTCAATGAAGAAGGATAGGGGAATTGGGTTTTTTTTCCAGTGGCTAACGAGCAGTGTATCATGAATTGGCAGTCATCATCAATTTGAAGACCAAAAAAAAAGGGCCTCGATATGAACAAAAATAAATCAAAATATTATTAACGGGAATTATAAACGTGGAAGAGTAAAAAAATAATAGCAGACCACAATATAGAAGTAAGAATTTGGTGAATGACTTCATCAGAGGCCAGACATCCATGCAGATTCAAAAATAGAATAGGTTTTCTGTAGAGGAAAAAGACTTTAAGGTCTAATAATAATTTAATATCCTCTTTTGGCCTGAACCTAATCCAGGAAGTATTGGAAAGAAAAACATTTGTCCACAAAGAAGAAATTAAAGTCAGTAAAGTAAATTCAGTCCTTTGAATATAGTGTAAAAACAAGGGCTTAAAATCTTATCTCTAATAACATTTGTGGAACAAAGGAAGACTCTTTACTAAACGTGTTATAAAATGAAACAGCGGTGCGCTGTCTATTTGCCTTGTTTACGTGCCTGTACGTTTGATATCTTCCTTTGTTCCTAAATGTGTAGAAGACAAGATTTAAACGGCCCCACTTCTCAAGGACAATTTCACTTACTAACTATTCTTTAATGGACAAAAATATTTTCTTTCAATACTTCCACAGATTAGGGTCAAACAAGATATTGTTTCTCAAAATCTTCCTCTACAATATATTCTATTTTTAATCTACGCTGGCCTCTGATGAAGTCATTCGCAAATCTTACTTCTATGTTAATTCTGTATTGACCCACTACTTACTAGTCCGTTAACTAATATTTGATTTATTTAACCTTTATTTTTTTTTTTTTTTTTTCTGGATATTGCTGCGCTTGCATACCAATCAAATTCGCTGTGGCCAATTTTGTCTTTTGGATATTCCTTGACCTTGAAAATAGTATATTGTTAAGTTTGTTTTAAAGAAAGGATCTGGAATGTCGAAGAAAGCAAAATATCTTTGCTACTAAGATTATTATTTGATCAGGAATCTTAGCTTCAATAAAGGATACGCTTTTTATCTTATAATAAGAAGTAATTGCCTATTTCTTATTTTATACATGATTGTAGAAGGTTGAAAACCTTGGAAAAGCAGAAAGAAAAATGATTGAAATACTTAAAAAATTTAGCAAGAAGTAGTGAATAGTATTTTGTTGAGCATGAAAGAAAATGAATGTTTATTTTCTGTTTTTTTTTTTAAATCAAGGCAATGATTAATGTTTACATTTATAAATAATTGTAATTAAAAATAATTTTTTTGAAAATTTTTTAGATTTGTATGTGTTGTTAATATACCTGAATTCTTTTATTTAGATATACTTTCGTCAGATGTGAAGAATGAAAATTTACGCCCATATAAGCTTTTTGCTGGTGAGTTTTATCATTTTAAAGTTTTGCAATTTTTAAAACTGTTTTGAAGCTGCATGGAAGTACTAGCAAAACATTTTAAATTTGCATCTTATATTGAAATTTCAGCCATAATGGTACTATAGTAAATACACATAATTATAAAAATTCACTGTTCAACTAAACTTGGTTGATATTTTTAAAATTAAATTTTTACTCGATGATTTATGTATAAAACATCTGGTTTTATGTAGAACTTGGATAGCTTGAAGAAATATTTTTGAAAATTTACCATATGAAGGGAAATGTAATTTGTTAACAGTGGACTACTTAAATTGTTCATCTACAAATTCGGGACTTGGTTATTTGTGCAGTTAGTTGAAGCTTTGATAAATTATTTGGCTAGTATAATTTAATGTGCTTGGTCAATTTTTCTAGAATTTTGTATTTGGGCTCTATGTAGATCAAATACAGAATCATTTAAGCTAATGTATAGAAGAGTTCTAAATTTTGTTCATTTTTTTTCAGTTTTTTTTTGTTAGTGACAGGAATTTAGAAATGTTATTTTTATGTGCAGTTACTTTTTATTTAGTGTGACAATAATAGAAGTAAAAATGATGTTGAAAAACATGCTTTTATTAGTGTACTAAAATGTTGAACAATTTGTTTAATCAAAGATATGGATGTCAAAGCAAAAGTTGCATGCTGGAGGCATTGATGTAAATACTCTTAAATAAAGTGGAATTTTGATATTATTCATAATATATTTTAATGTTAACATTTTAAGAATTTTCTTTTGATATTCATTGTAGTTTTATTTCCTTATCATATTGTTTTCAGTGCCTTATGCTTTTACAATTTTTGCTTTCATCTATAGTTTTTTGATAAAAAAAAAATTGTAGTACACTAATTTCTTCTATTTTGTTACAGTTCACTCTCGATTATCCGGGTTAATTACCGGGAGGGATTGCACGGACGATAGAAAAACATGGATAATCCGAAAACTCCTGTTTATTAAAAAAAAATCAACATGAATCCAAAAATATAAAAATTACGTACTTACATTTGCATGCTGTATAACATCAAACTAGGAATTTTCCTTTTAACATTTACTGCTTTAAAAAATCTGTAATGCATCTTTGCTTCTGCTCTTTGTTCATCTCTTGTCGTAGATCGCCACATATTTTACGAACCACAGTAGTGTCACCGTAATCAAATCCTCTTTGTCCCATATAATATAACAAAGTTTCCACAGATTGTAGAGCAGCAGAATGAGAAATTGTATTTCCCTCATTTAGTACATCTTCTGCATGAGTACTAGCTGATTCTCCATTATCAAGTTTTTGAAGGATTTCTAATTTTTGTTTAACATTTGAAACATTTCATTCTTTGTTTCACACCACTTATTTTTACCACTAAAAAGTTTCATGCTACTGACGATAAACAAGATGCAAAAACTAAAGGAACATATGTGAAAGAGGACAAAGAAGTTAAAAAATGACATGTCAGGGTGAAGCGTGTTCATACGAGAATGAGCTAGCAGAAAGTGGATGATTCATTTCTCGGAAAATTAGGGGTTGAGCCGGTAGAGATTGCACGTGGAGGAAGAAGGAAAAGATCTATTCTTTAGTCTCCGCCGTCATGGCTCGCTAGTTTCATGGATTGAATCTCTCGATCAAACATCAACATCGATTTTACATGCATGATAAGCTTGAAAATCTTTCTCTTTAAATTTTTTTGTGAGTTCGGAATGAGCACGTATAATCCACGCACGGATAATAGAGAGTATACTGTATTTTCAAATTTTTAGGATTAATATAATATATCTAATCAATATATAATAATTTTAGAATCTTGCGATACATTTTTTCTTAAATCCTTTACCTGATAGTCTCTCTAGTATTGAATTAAAAGTAAGAGATTAATTGGTAATTAAGTTCTGGAAATATTAAAATATTGTTTTTTCACTGGGAGTATACAATTTTAAAGGATTTCGGAGCTCTAACACATCAGGAAGCCTGAAAAATCGATTATAAAGTTCCATCTTTATAAGCTTGGAACAAGTCAAGTGAAACGTGTAAAAATTTGCCTGCCATTTAATAGGATTGTTGAAATTCTGGACTTTCTTCATGTTCAATTTGAATAATGTTAATAATTTATAAAAGTTTTTTCTAAGGGTATTTTTTCCATTTGTTTCTTTTAGTTATGTATCATGATGGAGAAGAAGCCATAAAGGGCCACTACATATCTGATGTATACAACCATGGCAGCAAAACCTGGATACGATGCGACGACCGGTCAGTGACTGCTGTTACCGAGGATCAAGTGCTTTCATACAGCCCACCCAGAGTTCCTTACCTGCTCTTTTATCAAGAGAGCTGAAAGAAGCCTATGATTTACATTTAGGCTATGGAAACTCTCCCCGACTTTGACATGCTAGAACTTGAGATAAGAAGCAAAGTTGTTTATTTGTCTAGTGGTGGGAACATATAATTTTTTACTTTTTTGTGTTATATTCATTTATAATTTGAAAATTAAGTGAAAGTTAATGAATTTGAAATAAAGCTTTAAACTTGTCACTTTAAAATGTAAAAACCAATGTTTTAACATGAAATTCTTGCATGTGGTTTTCAGCATTTTTAATTTGTTGTAGGTATGGTTCTTAATTTGAAATTGACCGTGCTCGCCACTAAATTCACTTTCTAGATAAACTAGCTAAAAGCAATGTACCATTGTGCAAAACCGACTTGAGAATTCTTTATCACATATCATTTGCTGATCCCTTTTTAACAGTTCAAAGCTTGTTGATAATACTTTATTTTATGTTTGTTAAAGAAACAGGAGAAAAACGCATGTAAAAACTAGATGCACAATAATTATTCCCATTCTTTATCGCATAACATGCTGATTTTTTTAACAGCTATAAGCTTGTTGATAAATTTATTTTATGTTTGTTTTAGAAACAGAAAAAAACATGCATGTGAAGCTAGATGCACAATAATTCTTTATCGCATAACATATGCTGATTCTTTTTAACAGCTCAAAACTTGTTGAATATTAATTTATTTTTAATATTCAGTAATTACACAACAGAAAGAAAAATCATGCATATGAAGCACTAGATGTATATTGTATAAAACTTTGCTTTTTTATTTCTTGTAGTTTAAAGCGTGTATCACACGGAGAGCTATCGTACGCTGTTTTCGTCGGCGTGAGCGCAATGCCACTTATCAAAAAAGTTTGCAGCACATGACGCATTGAGACAACTGGTCAGGCAGGATTTTGGTCATCGTTGCGGCAAACTACGTCGATGTTGCACCCGATTGGTTTGAATTATCGCTGCTGACGATTTTCCGTCAGCATCGTGTGCATTTTCAAGCCGGTTGAATACAGCCCACGATTTCTGTCGTCTTGTCTGACTGGTCACATGCTACAAACTTTTTTGGTGAGTGGCATTGCTCTCATGTTGACGAAAATAGCTTGCGATAGCTCTCCGTGTGATAAACGCTTTATTTAGTGTCGGAGTTGTGTGTAGAGGTTTTCACTCATTGTGCAGATTTGATAAGCCAGAAGGCATTGTCTTGGCTAACATGTACTTTTAACCAATCAAGATTTGTGATAAACGCCAATTATAAATAAGCTGTGAATATGATTAGCTATTTTGATTGACAGTCATGTACATAGTAGAAGAAAACAAATGGACTAATTGGGATTGTAGCACACTTCCCATTTCCTCTATTTTCTGAAGCATTGACTACTGCGTTATATGAAATATATTACACATGGAATATTGTGAATATTTTTAGTGTGTTAAAAAAGATGAAGAAGTTTGAAACTGGAGATGGTGTGGTATTTTTTTATTCCTGTATATATATTGTTTTAGAACTGAGGGAATTTTTTTTTCAAGTACATTAAAGGTTTTGAAATGACTTGCTTTTTTATTTAATTTTTTTACATGATGGTATTCTGTTTGAAAAATTAGTAGTTTCTGTGTAACATTTTGAGTCCATGAAATATTTGTTATTAACAGAAGAATTAAAATATTTGTGTAAAAAAATGCTACCTTAGTGTTTCGTAATTAGTCTCAATATCTACACACAAGACAATTTAACATGAAGAAACAATAGCAACATGGAAACAGTGCTGTATTATTTACACAATTTACCACTGATTGCAAGTGATAAAATTCTGTCAGACAGCCCAAGGTATTTCCAATATGTTCTGACAGAAATTGAATAATTTTGCCTCCTTTAAAAAGTTTGGTGGCCAGCTCAGCACTAGAATTTTTCAATTTGATATTAAATTGATAAATATTTTTATGTAATTTTCTGCACTTAAAACTTGGTATTATTAATGTACTTTTTAATCCATTTATACAGGGTTCGTACGCGTCCTTAAAAGTCCTTACTTTTATATTTAGTCCTTAAAAGTCCTTACAAATCCTTATTTTTATGCCCCATTTTTAAGAAGTCCTTGAAAGTCCTTACTTTTTACTCTGCCATTATTAAAAAATTTAAAATTCCACCGATTATCGTTTTTCTAATTCCTCCTTCTCGGCGGCTCTAATCTCGGTCGATGTGGCTCTCACGGAATGGGGTGGGGGAACGACACTGCTCGCGTTCTACGAATCCATCGCATACATTTTGGGAAATAAGGGGGAGTTACAGATGGCCTTTATTGGTCCATGGTTCCAAGAGTGCTGTTACCATTTTTACAACAGTATCAAAGTGATAAACCTTTACTTCCATTTTTTGCCCATGATGTTTTTAAAACTCGTTAATGATTGCATTCAAAATTTTGAAACCAGAGAATGAAAGAATTGAGAAACCTGAGACTTCAGGCAAATTCAACTTCAGTGACCCAAACTTGTATAATGATAAAAGTTAAGTGTATTTAGGATTTGCTGCAGAGCAACTAATAAAAGAAAAGAAAAAAATAAGGAATTAGCAGACAAGGATGTTTTCACACTCAGTCAGGAAAGTCGGAAAAACATCATAACAATGATAAAACATTTCATGCATAAATGTCCTGTGAATTACGCACTAGTAAGACCTGCGAATTTGCATTGATCCACGAGTAATGGCTGGATATCCCGAAAAAGCACAGGAAAAAATTAAAAAGGTATTGATTGTATTGTCGCAAAATAAACGTATTTTGGGAAAAGATTGTGACGAAATTTTGTTACTCTATAAGATTTTCTGTTAAATATTGTAAAGCCAAATTTATTTGAATTTACTTCTTTCAACCCAAAGAGTGATTCCCTTGATAATTTTTTACAAACTTATTTTAGCAATACATTATGTATGAAAAAGTTTGGAAGATTATCAAAATGATATTAATACTGTCACATGGACAATGAGGTTTTTCGGTGAACAAGGCCCTGGAAATAGAAAATTTAAAAGATGCTTCATATATTTTCCAGCGTGTAAATCATGAATTTATTAAGCTGTCTGGGGCTATTTATAACTTAAAAATTACTAAAGAAATGAGGACGACTGCCACCTCAGCTAGAGCAAAATACATGCAGTATTTAGAAAGTGAAAGATCCAAAGAAAAGACTGAAACAAAACAACTGAAACGAAAAGCTCTAGGAGGAAATAGATTTTTTTAAACAAAAGAAAATGTTCCAAACCAAATACACCAAACAAATGGGGAAGCAAATGATTTAGCTAATGAGGCTGAAAAGTCAAAGGACATAAATTTATTTATTCAATCGCATGAACTAAGAAAAACAATTTCTGAAAAAGAAATTAAAATAAATACCTTAGATGTAAAATTGAATGAAAAAAGTTTGGAATTAAAAGATATTTAATTTGATTACCAGTTTCATGGGGGTTTTTTTCATCAATTTATTAACTCATATTTTTAGGAATTTTGTTGTGTTAAATTTGTAATGTATCTTCTATGTTTTATATTATAATTTATCATCTAATAGGTTGAATTTGCAAAAATGAGACATTTTATTTAAAAATGCGTGCGACCATTCGTTAAGTTTATTCAATTTAGAGGTCCTTATTTTTTGGTTTTTTTAGTCCTTAAAAGTCCTTGATAATCCTTTATTTTCTTTTAAGGAAATGTGTACGAACCCTGTTATATTTTTGCAAATCAGGTTTCTTGTTGATATGTCATTTTTCTGATATTTTGTAAATTGCTAGAAGTATAATAGTGAAATTCCTAGTCATGGGTGATTGTGTTTCGGATTTATCCGAAATTCTTATTTATTTATTTACTAGCAGTACGCGCACAGCTTTGCCCGTGGAATCAGGACTTCAACAAAATGAAAAAAAAAAACCTGTCCACAATGACATGAAAAAGTTTTGAAAACAAAATCAAAACAAAAGATACACATTATTGATTTTCCCGCTTTTTTTTTTTTCGCAATAAACAATATTAAAAAATTGAAACGTGAAAATTGAATACAATTGCGATGGTATTGAATACATAGTTGAAAATGCAACTTTAGTGAATTTGGCGTGGTTTTCGATATAAATTAGCTTATAAAAAATTAGCTCGTTCAATCAGCGGTACTTCGCAAAACTATCTCCGTTGCCCAGATTCTACTGCTCGCGTCAAGGCCCAAAGGGTAGAAACGCAGAATTATTTATGAGCGATTTTTTTTTTAAATTTTTTAGTAGTCTTTTTTGTTTTGTATTTTTTGTTTGCTTTAACGGCTGTAATGCGTTATATTCTTTCCTAATTTTTTATGCAGTTCTTCAGATAAATGTTATGTTTTCTTCTGGCATTTTATTACGATTGCCTTAAAAAGGAAAAAAAAAAAATCTGTCTAAATTTCTTTATGTAATGCAGCATTCTTCATTAAATGCATCCTAAATGTGATTGATTTTTTATACATTTATGCAAAAAAAAACCAAAAAACGGTTTATAGGCTCTTTTTGATTTCTAAACCTGTAATAAAAAATATGTCCTTAATCTATATCGGGTAATAAAACTAAACTACGAATACTCTAAATTTTCACTGGTTTATTTAAATTCAAAAAATTATCAGGTCATGCATGCAAATAAAAAAAAGCTTATTTTGTTTAGAGTAAACAAAATTGAATAATTTTTTATTCAATCGATATATCGATTTAAAAAAAAACATCGAAAAAAATCGATTTTTTATTCGATAAATTGAAAATCGACACAGCCCTAATGTGAATTCTAACAGCTGACAGCTTCCGAAGTTGGAGCACTCACTATCTGTTGGTGATATTGGGAACTAAAACGAAGTTTATTACCTATAAATCCTGATCTTCCCCATTTATAATCTGCTAGGATAACTTAAATAACCATCATAGTTTGTTTGGTATTCCATTTTAAAATCTATATTTCCATAGGTAAGCCACTAATGTAGACAATCTCACCAATTAATGATTATTTTACCATATAGAATCTTCAAAGTTATTATTATTTTTTCATTTTGTTTTAAGTGAGCTAAAATTTCGTTTCTTGTCAGCATTATAGTTTTGCTTATTTGCTCTCCCTTAGCCACGGGCGATCTCTCAGATCACTTGTCCTTGATCACTCCTTCTTGAAATCGGTTGGAAATGCTTTTGGACCCATTTAACTTTCTTCATGGACCTTCGAGAAGTGGGGATTAACGAAGTTTTGGCTTCAATCATCCATCACTAAAGGCTGGAAACCCTCCAGTCTTTCAGATCACAGTGACCTAGGTCACAAGTTTTTCTTTCCTCTTAATTTTTTTTATTCAGATGTTTTAAGTTTTCCACTGTGGTAATTGTTTAATAGAAAATGGATTTAACTTGGTATGTGAATTTCCCTTGGAAATTGTGAATGATTGTCTAAAACTGACTCATACATTCTTTGCACTGAGAATGATTTGCGAGAAATCTAGGGAATGCTCTTGCACCATTGTGGTATTAAAATAATGTAAAAAAATAATTTTATTTTAGATATTGGACTATAAGATTATATATTAAGGCACTATGGATAACAACTAGAGACTGTGATCTGAGAGATCATCACATTTAACCAAGGGTTAATCATGCATCACGGGATTCAATACATAGCTGTCTCAAAAAGGCATCTGATGAATACAAGCTTATTCCGAATGTTGTTTGAAATATGGATATCAAAAACTGGAAATACCATTCGACGAATTCATTTGTCAATGTGGAAAAAATTAATGACCCTGATTAATGCGAATGTATTGTTATTAATTCTCCACCTAAATAATGCAAGTTACCATGAGAAGGAATTAGATAAAATACATCAATATACTAAAATTTCAAGAACCGTTAAAACTACTCGCTATGCCATTGAAATGTGGGATGCTGTCCCCTTAAAATCAACCAAGGGAACAAATTAACCCAATTTTAGAGTTAAGTGAAACTTTTACTTCAGGTGCTCCAAGGTCTCTTTAACTGTAAGAGGCCACACTGCAGCTTTTTTTATGAGTCCTTGACTTGGTAAGAAGCAGCACTTCTTGAAACATTTGAACTTACCTACTTCATGTCGATACAGGAGCAAGAAAAGTTAAAAGTATCAGGGCTTCTTAAGCTACGGTCTCAATCCCAACTGGGAAAGGATAGAAAATTTTTCAAGTGTTGAATACTTCACAACGCTTGTATGAAGTCCTTACACATTATTAGGCAAAAATAAATGAGAAAACCTCTGAAATGTCTGACCTAGAGACTATTATTTATTTTCCTGCAAATTCTATTCTAACCAGAAACTCTAATGTGTTTTAGAGGTGCTTTTGAGACAAAGTTGGAAAAGACTTTCTTTTATTGCGGAGATTCGATAAACTATTTTTTTCTACAAATATATTTATAGCTGTTGTTACAAAGATGTAATGTCGCTTTCCTGCCTCGTGAGTCTTATAGTTGGGGAGGGAGTTTTACAGGGGTAAGTATGGGTGACGGGAAGCGGCCATTCCGGGACCCCTGACCTTGGCGACTTGACAACAAATCGATGATTCCAGAAAATGCTACCCTTTTCTCGATATCTCCATTAGAAAAGAAAATACGCTCGAATGTACGAGAAAACTCCATGTGACGTCACGGCCTGTCGGAGAGAGTATATAAGGACCGCGTTTGGATCAGAGAGAGTAGTGTCGATCCACTGGAACGACTTTAGAGTTTTGTCTGCAGTGCGAGCTAGGAAGCTGGTGATCTGAGCACTATTGAAAGTGCTGTTGTTGTCGTTATTAGTGATTTGCTGACTGTTTGTGTTACTGAATATCAAAGTGCTGAACCGTTATTACCTGTGAATTGTTGTCTGTTGACGTTGCTAATCTGTGCAAGATCTATTGTTTCCTGTTACCTGTGCTACGTGTTTTCCTGCATATTTGTGAATAAACCTTCATTCTCCATTATCCTGCGTGTTGGACTGACACTATCTTTATATAGATATATTCTCACCAAGGAATATATGCCTCCTTACTCTATTATTAACGGTATTGTTTAGAAAAAGATGAACCACCTCAGTCCTTTCCCAGCAACATAATTCACCTCTTTCTCACACCGTAGCAATTGCGATAATAATTCACCTCAATCGCATGATGATTATCGCAAAGATATTACTATAAATAACTCTCTTTCTGAGAGTTTCAATTTCTTTCTATTGTGTTTTACAACAATTCTTCTCATGATAACATTTTAATTGTTTAACTTATGTTTTCCCGTGCTGTTCATATGATAAGGAACAAATGGAGAAATGAAACCCGAATATCAATGAAGAATTGAGGCGATATTTCATTGGATATAAAAAATATCATTTCAAAGAAGATAACATTTCTGATAGTTGTGTGTGTGTGTGGCACAGTTTTTGATATTTCCAAGTTAGCGTTTCGAGTTTGAGCATTATATTGCAGTTTAAAAATCAGATCCGGATCGAGAATTTTAAAAGATGTAACTTTTTAGCAACGCATAAAGTGAAAGTGTTTTACTTCAAACTTTTCTTTATGGACCTTCAAGCAACCAACATGCCGTTTCTACGAAGGGGTTGTTTTAAACTTCCTCACGATGAACCACTGGAGTATAATCTTATTATACTGAACGATGCGACAAGTATTGCGAGGTTGAGTTTCGTCGCCCATAGCTCAATAAATCCTTTAGATTTAAGCGTTCGTGAAACCCCGAGGAAGACGAGGAGCCGCCACGACTTTACTTCAAGCAATAGCCTCATCATTACCGAAGAAGACTGCAAGAAAGCGACTATACCTAAAAGAAGACTGCTTTACACACTGCACTTAGATTTGCCAAGAACACTTGAGATGCGTTTGAGGAAGGTGCCTTCCCCTCAATTTAAGACAATATTTTGTTATGACGTTGACAGCTTTCATTTGAGAGATATCCGCCTTCGCGATGAATTTTATTTAGATATTTTAAGGCAGTTTCTGACAGAATCTATTCAAAATAGCAATAAGAAGGTCGAACTAATCAGAAAATATTTAAAGACAATCAAAATATTTTTTGGAGATCTCATGTCTTTTCATCCTGAACTATTTTCGTGGATTTTGCGCATAATATATAAAGAATCCAACGATTCCCTGGATGTAAAGGAAGTTCTCTCGGCGTTTGATTTTAAGAAGTGGGTATTATTTCATTATTATGGTTGCAACCCCGAAATATTGGATTTTTTCTTATACCACGCTCGATGCAGCGGGTATGTTGTGAGAGGACATTATTCAAGTGGAGATCTGATAAATCTTTGCGTTATATATAAAAAGTATAGCATTGTTGCAGTACTTTTGAAGTACATCAATGCCCCCCATTTTATGGAGGTGGATTATAGATTCAACACTATCCGACAACCCAAACGATTGACTGGCAATAACCGGAAGTAAGTTGATTTTCTTATTTGGCATTTCTTTATCTTTAAGAGAAATTGCTTTTTTAAAGTCATAATTTTCCTTTGATATTACCGCCTCAGACAGTAGATCTAACTTTTTTTTCACCTGTAGGCTTCTCGTGGTTCAATAGAATTTCCAAACTCTTCCTGATTTACTCTTCTGTGTACACTTACCCCCCCCCCCCAGTTTTAAGCGTCTAGCCAATCAATGAAATTTTCAAACAACGTTTTCCTAATATTATCTATACTTATAAAAGGCAATGCTTGTGTGCGTGTGTTTGTCTGCGATGTCCAGACGAATCTATCGCACTTACAGCCATGAAATTTGGCACACAGGTAATCGTAATGGTGACTGAATGCAACTCGAAGCCGAAATTTTAAATTTTAATCTAGAAATTTTTTTATTTAATGTTTTGTGTTGTTTTGGTTGATTTTTCGCACTAATTTCTCAATAGATTGGTTTCGAATAATTGTACGACAAAAATAGATAGACCATCGGAAAGAGCACGCGATTTCCGTTCTAATGAAGTTAGTTTTGAATTTTTAACGTAATTAACTGAATTTTAAGAATTTTTTAAAAAATAGTCAGTTTTGCTATCTAAATGTTAGTTTTGTTTTTAAATTTGTTGCATCCGACTTTCTAATAACACTATTATTTTCAATTTTTTTTCAGCTTACAGCTAGAACGGTTCTGTCGGATTTAAAACAAGAACGGTTAAAATATCTTGCATCGTTTTTTGTAATTAATTTTTTTCTGGGCCGTTGCGAGTTATTTTTCTCGATCGAGCTCCTCGCGCGGCACTTCTTCGGAACGTTGATGCCAATTTTGATTGGCGGAACGCAGGATACGTCATGACCTTCACCTGAATGAATTACTTCGATTATTATTTTCGGATTTGATTTATATTTTGCTGTATAATAATCATTTAGATGTTCCAATTTTGTAATATTGTTTTGGATTAACATACTCTGTACTGTAGCGCGAAAAAAAAAATAAGCAGGAAAATCAAAAAATGTGTATCTTTTGTTTTGATTTTGTTTTCGAAACTTTTTCATGTCATTGTGGGTGGTTTTTTTTTATTTTGTTAAAGTCCTGATTCCACGGGCAACGCCGTGCGCGTATTGCTAGTCGGGAATAAACATAAATAAGTCGATTTCGTACTATAAAACTTATTTCTACGAAATGTAATGATAACCTTTTGATTTATTCTAAGAAATGCCTTTGAAAATATTCGCAATAAGTGCGAAAATATTTTATTACGAGAGTACTAAAGCGAATCAAACTGCAAGCATGAACAAAATTATTTAAAAATTACTATTTTGAAAAATAAAAGCGATACAATTGAGAAGATTGGCTCAGTAGATGTTTTAAATGAAACAGTTTTCCTCTAATACCTGATAGAATGCTTTTTACCGAATTCGAGTCACCTTTCTCAATGTTCGTATGCTTCTTACCCACTTTTCAATTAACTGGACTTGTTTCTTGTTTGTAGAAATGGAATTTTGGATTCGGTTTTTCACCCACTTCTTGAGGTACTAGAGTTCTGACCAAATTCGAGTCACCTTTCTCAATTTTCGAATGCTTATTACCCACTTTTCAATTAACTGGACTTGTTTCTTGTTTGTAAAAATGGAGTTTTGTGTTCGGTGTTTGACCCACTTTTTGAGGAACTAGAGTGACCAAATTCGAGTCACCTTTCTCAATTTTCGAATGTTTATTACCCACTTTTTTTATAACTGGAACGGTTCTGTCGGATTTAAAACAAGAAAGGTTAAAATAGCTTATTCCGTGTTTTTTAAATTAATTTTTCCCTGATCAGTTCAAATAGTATTTTTGCTAGCGAGATTTGACAGCGAGAGTTTCTCTTTTTGCTAGCGAGATTTGACAGCGAGAGTTTCTACGGACGATCCCAGAATGCATTGTTGCTTCCTCGCAGGAGGTGACGTAATATGCTTTCATTTTTACCAGTCTGCATTTCTACAATCCGATTCCTTGCGCTGACGTCATTGTCGAGAGGAAAAATAAGTGGTAAAATCAATAATGTGTATATTTTGTTCTGAATTTGCTTTCAAAACTTTTTCGTGTCATATTGGGCATTTTCCCCCCCATTTTGTCGAAATCCTGATTCCACGGGCAACGCCGTGCGCGTGCTGTGCTACTGACTTATAAACAATGAAGGTATTTTATATATCTTTTGTCTTTATTTTATTTCTTTCATGATTCAGACATTTCTTTATATTTTTTGCGCTTTTATTGAATTAAAATTAACTAACGAAGCTGAAATTTTGAGGTCAATATTTATTAATATTTTAAATACGAAATAAAAAAATATTTCC
The DNA here is from genome assembly GCA_013235015.1 of Araneus ventricosus. Lineage (NCBI taxonomy): Eukaryota > Metazoa > Arthropoda > Arachnida > Araneae > Araneidae > Araneus > Araneus ventricosus. The sequence continues at coordinate 7,233 of BGPR01008760.1, read as the reverse complement.
ACGGATGTTTATCTTACCCTCGATAATAAATAAAAAATAATTAGCTTTTTTCCCCACTTGAGTTCTATATTTTCAGATGCCTCTTTGCATGCAAACACATATTCACTTTGAAAAAGAAGATAACCCATCTGGCAATAACACTTGGGGGGCTGATTGAATTTAAGTTCTGAATTAAATTTCAGTTGTATGGTGGTTGCTCTGATCCCATTTCGTCTAAAATATGACTAAGTCCATGAGTCAAGGACTCATGACGGAAGGAAAGTATAATATCTTTAGTTGGTCAAAGCGTCTTTAACACCTGAAACAAAATCTGACGAATATATTGGGATGTGACGTGACTTTCACTTGGTACCGCCAGCCAATCGGATAGGGAACTGAGAGTTACCTTGGGTTGGTCGAAAGCTTCGTCGATTTGGATATGTGAGCGAAAATGTTTTGAACTGATCAATAAAAAAATTCATAGAAAATCGGAGAAAAAAGATATTTTAACCATTCTTGATTTAAAACAGGGACAAATATTACTGTTTATAACTAAAAAAATTGAAAATGGTAGCGTTATTAGAACGTCGGATGCAAGAAAATAAAAATTGAAAGTTAAAAATATAAAGGAATAGTGACTATTATTTAAAAATTTCTCAAAATTCAGTAAATTATGTTGCTCTCGCGCCCATCTGATTTTGCATTGATTGTTTTTCAACGATCATTCGAAAAGATACTACAGCCGTAAACGGGCCAAAAATGATCCAAAACAACACAAAACATTAAATAAAAAAAATTTAGATTAAATTTCAAAATTCTGGCTTCGAGGTGCATGAGTCACCATTAGGACTACCTGTGTTCCAAGTTTCATGGCTGTAAGTGCGATAGATTCGGCTGGACATTGCACACAAACATTGCCTTTTATAAGTATAGAAAAAGGCCAGAAGATAGAACCTGTAAACTTCTTCCTTCGATTCATGTTCTTAACGAAACCATGCTATGCCTTGACCTACTAGGCCGCAGGTGTTCGGATTTAGTTAATTAATAAAACGTGTACATAGTAAGATACGTTTTCCAAGATTGATCTAAAGAAGGCAGACCCAAGGCCTTAAGAACTTTTATATAAGTTTTTTTATACAATAATATATCTTAAGTTTCCTACATACAAGATTAATTTCCGTGAAAAAATAATTTTGTAGCACCCAAATTAAACAGGAAATTAATAAGCTTAAAAAGACTTTTAATATTCGAATGAAGGAAACACATTTGGCTTAATGCAGTCTGTCTAAATTTGTCTTTATTACATCCTTTTATTTAACTTCATGTGTTTATTGTTTAGAAAGATAGAATTTTTAAATCGATTCTTCAGTTGCTTCCTTATGCGCTTTTTTCAATGTTGTGTTCCCGATGAAAATACAATATTTATTAATATTCAGAGTATTTCTATCAGTGCCTCATGCTTTTACGATTTTGTTCTCACCTCCATATTTTTCATAAAAAAAATCCTTTTCTACTTTTCAGTATATTAACAAAACATGTTTTTAAATATATTTGTATTGTGGAAAGTAATTAATGCGAGTTATAATATTTTATCTTGAGTGCATCATATTTGTTCAAAGTTCAAACATTTTTTTTCATGCTGAATAAATTTAATTATAGTGGAATAATTTTTTTCGCGTGCAATTTATTTTTTATGAGGGCAAATTATTTTTATCAAAGTGAATTTGATCCAAATTAAAGTGCAAATAATTCCCACCCAATTGTAACTATGACAAAACCTTTCATTGCCAAAGTCATTAGAGATAAAAGAATTGCTTTTGCTAAAAAGCATTTTTCAGAGCCTGGAGATTTTTGGAATAAAGTCATATTCACAGACAAACCTAAATTTAATATTTTTGGAAGTAATGGTCGAATTTATTCTTGGTTAAAGCCTGATTCTTAACTACTTTCCCCAAACACATTCCTACAGTCAAGCATGAGGGAAGCTCAGTCCTTGTATGGGGTTTGTAACAAAGTCGCCAAATAACAACGATGATTTAGGGTTGCAGGTGGAATTCTTGACATTCTTCGACCAGCGTCAGTCGTCTGAGGGAGTTGGGAGTTGGCTGTAACAAAGTCGCCAAATAACAGCTATGGTTTAGAGTTGCAGATGGAATTCAAGAGGTCGTCGACCAGCGTCAACCGTCTGGGGGAGGGGGGCTTCACCTACTCTGGTAGAGTGTGAGGTTTGCTTCGGGTCGAGACTCGCAGGGATTGCGATTTTATAGACCAGGTCCTCGGGCTCAGGAGTTTACATAGAACTCCGGGACTTTATTGAATTTTCCAGCGGAGTGCAGGTTGGTTTCGCGAAGTTAATTAATTACTCGACCAGAGTTACAGTTCCTCCCTTCGAGGTCATTTTTATTGATTTTTTTTGTAAATATAAGCATTGTATGTAAATAAAACCTAGCTTTAATAAAATTCGGAAAGACTACTCGTTGTCTGCATTCGCCTCGAATTTGTTCAGCCATAAAACCGCGGCCATCGGCCGTGACATTACAGGTTCTACGTCTGCAAATGAAGTGGGGATTTCGGTTTTTATCAATGGCATAATGGATAAAATGAAATGTTTTGATATACTGAATAAAAATTTAAAGCAATGTGCACAGAAACTGAGTTTAGGATCAAAATCTATTTTTCAACAAGACAACGACCTCAAACATACAGCCGAAATTGTGAAGTTACGGTTATTAAACAAGTATAAAATGCGATTGCATATTCCGACTTGGTCCCCAAACCTCAATGTTATTGAAAATTTGCGATCTAAAGTGGAAGTATCTGCTCAGAAACACAACATTAGGAATAAAGGACATTTAAGAACTGTGCTACAAGAAGAATTGGCACCTCAGGCGACACAAACTCTTGTTAACTCAATCCCACGCCGTTTAGAAGCTGTTTTGAAAGCAAAAGGATATGCAAGAAAATATTAGTTCGTGTAATTTTTCTTTTTATTAACGAGTTAAACTAACTGTATACTCAATTTTGTGACAAAGAAATTTGCAACTTTGTCATAAAGTTTATGTTGATAAAAATATTTTCAATCTTTTGTTCTTATTTATGTGTTTCTTAATGTGTCTTTTATTATTCTTTCAGCTCTTAAGCTTAAACGTGAATAAATTATAACATTTTAACACCTTTCATGGAGAGAGGGAGAGCAGTGTATACTCAATTTTGGGAGGCACTTGTATTTGTCGTTTTTAATTGCTTCAAGGAAAATTTATGCGAAATTTGAAGAAAATCGGACGGGTTTCGTGACGGTTGATTTACAAACAAATTTACAGACAGACGAAATTCTGAATGGTCGAGTTAACTCGTTAAGCTCCACGACACACGTCATAGATTCGAACCGTCTATGGTATAGAAACACATTAGGAAACCCTTCACGATTTTGTGCATGAGCCGGTTGGAGTTGTTTTCATCAAAATAGGGGAAAGTGAAGAATGGAAGGGTGATGTTTACATTTTACTGAGCGTGTTCTAACAAAGAACTCCGGAAATGCCCTTATATGACTCATTGCCCGACATCCCTTTCCTGTGTAAAATCGTCCAAAAGTGTTAGTCTCGGAATCCATTGCTGAACTAAAACAAAGAACTCCGGAAATGCGCTCATATGACTCATTGCCCGACACCCCTTTCCGGTGTAAAATCGTCCAAACAATATGTGGTCCGAAAAAATAAAATCGTCCGAACAATATGTGGTCTTGACACAAAAATAGTATATTTTTATACAATTTCGGTCTCAATCTGCCAAAGAGAAAAGGTGCTCGGTTCTCTTTTCTCACTGCAGCACCAAACACGCCAAACTGTGCACATACGATAAATGTGAGGGGAAAACATTTCCTCTTGTTTGATTTTTAATTACATTTATGCCTTTTGAGAGAAATGCATGATAACACCATATTTGAAATAAGTCGGAAATATGGACGCCAGTACGAGTGAAAATGTTTGCAGGACTTCTCGTGTCTGGGCAGACGAGCCGCCACTGTTTAAAGGCATCTTCGTAGAATTGTTTTATCTTTTCCTTTTGTTTGAAACCAACGTTAACTAAGATTTCCTGAAAAAGGAATCTATCATTGTTTATATAATCTCGACCGTTCCATATTTTGTGTGAAACAGACAGAAGCAATCCCTAATGAATGATATCTTGATTCTGAACTTTCAGTTTGTTTGTTAAAAACCTTCAAAACTGAAACAAATTCCTCGTTTATTAATTAGACATATTCTCTCATCTGTTGTTATTAATCCAACAGTAGAATAAAACTCACAGTTGTAAAAAAATATTAACTCCTATTAAAAGCGTAGCTGCATTCACAGTTTTCAAAATGCTTTTGATGTTAATATGTCCAACAAAAATTTAGCTGTGTCCCTGATGCGAATGATTCAGCGTCAGAAGTACTTAGCGAACCCACAACTTTTTCAACCGTCCTTAGCTTATCCATTCTTTCTACTAAAGACGCAGAGCGACTAAATCGTCTTAAGGCAGCAGTGCGCTAAGATGAAATCTATTGTTTTTAGTATTTACACTCGGTGGTGGCTCGAATAATAAGCGAAATCCATTTATTGGAAGTCTGTTTGTCCGTTCTTGTACTTGTGAACATGAGCGTACATTGTGAGCATGAAATATGAGTTATGGTTTTATTACTAGAATTGTTCATTTGTGTCAAAATTACTGAATGACTCTGCCTATTGGCTGTCTGTTTGTCGATTTGTTGTTCGTGCGTATGTGAACTTAGTAAGGACGTAGATAATTGAAATTAAGTGTGTGTCCTTCGCGTCAAAATTGTAGATTTGTATCCAATTTCGATATAAATCCAGTCAAAGGGAATAGATCCTAAAAGTTTACTCGATTCTTTTCATCATTTGATGACGCGTGGCTCAAAATCCACCATAATGAGGAAATATACGAGATTTTAGAGGAGTTTAGTTATATTGACTTCCCGTTTTGAAACAACATGAGGATTATTGTGAAACGGATCTCTTACTTTTGAACCGTGGTCAAGAGATAAGGACGGGATCTGAGCTTGCCCCTTCCTCTCCGAATTTCCGCATCACACCAGCAGGAGGGTGTTTGATCCCTTACCTATGATGTATTGTTCGTTTTAATATCCCGAGACAAGCACTTTTAGCACGATTTTACACCTGAAAGGGGTGTCAGGCATTGAGTCATATGAGCGCATTTCCGGAGTTCTTTGTTAGATCACGTTTAGTAAAATGTAAACATCTCCCCTTACATTCTTCACTTTTCCCCAATTTTGATGAAAATAACTCCACCCGACGCATGCGCAAAAGTGCGGAGGGTTCGGAAACCGTTGCTAAACAATAGCGTGCAACAGGCTTTCATTCACGGTGGATCTTTAGTGGAATCGAGTTTCGAACCTGGAATCCAAGACCTTATGTCGAAGCCACTGTTGCCTTTCAGTAGAGGGGAGAATATTCCTTCTTGGTTTTTATTCGTTTTTATGTCTTATTTCCGTTAACTGTTCTTATTTGTCTTTACTGTCCTTTGTATGGATTACAATAAAAAATGAATTATCAGCTAGACGGTCCCAGCTTGGAAAAAAATTGTGTTTGGCTTGTGTATAACATTTTAACTGTTTATATTGCGTTATGTCGCTATATATGTGGAAATGTATCGCACATTTCTCTTTACTTGTTTCCATTCAAGTTGGTTGCATGTGCTTGTTTATTTTAAGCTGGTATGGAAGAGATTATTAGAGATATATTCTTTAGTCATCGAAATTATTACAGTAGCCATAAAGACAACGAAAAAAATACTTTTAAATATTTGCTTAAATATTATTTGTGATTATTTATTATTGTAAGAACTTTTTACATGAAGACAATGCCGCATTTCATGATTAATTCATATTCACTATTAATCTTATAAAGTTGATATAAAAATGAGAAATAAAAGTGGATTCTGAATTATTGCGAGTGAAAAGAAAGCGATTTGGATAACTTTCTTTTTAGGTCGTTTCTTTTTCTGCGATTTCTTTGAATGACCAGACGTCTCGGATTGAAAATATACACCAAATTTGAAAGAAATGTGCCTGAATTTTCTCACTTTTATGTGAAAGTAAATGGTCAACAATAATAAAAGTTTAATGTGAGCTCTTTACTTTCTCATGGTGGTGGGCGAGGTGGTTATTAATAGTAATTCTAAAAAATTGGTTAAAAATTTAGTATTTTAAGAAAGTAAATAAAAGTTACCTCTTTTTCTCAATTTTTTTTACGAAGAAAGATTTCTCTGATTTGCTAAGCGATAAAAAAATAAGTTTACTCTGCAGAAGCTTCCAGATAATCGTGGATTCGCCTGTATAGTCCGGAATTTGTATTCTTTGTTCCTGAGGGTAAAAGTTTTCAATTGAATTAAATGTGTCGAAATGTCTCGCGTTGTTTTTAAAAATATTCGTATTAAAAAATAAATAACTAAATATTGGAATTTAAGTAAAAATTAACTAAATACATTTTTAAAAAAAGTTAGCTTCCGAAATAATATTACTTTCCTATTTTTGTGATGCATATTATAGGGTCACCTAACTCTGACCAATGAGGACGAATCAACTTGAAGAAAAAATAGTGAAAGAAATTGCAAAAATCTATTAATGATGCCATTATTATTCCTTCGAAATTTTGTTAATTTTTAAAATTCTTAACATTTCATATTTTTCGAAATAATATTTTATTTATTTAAAAGAACATTTGAATTTTGCCAGTACCAGATATGCCACTTTATTTCACACCTTCTCCTTAACCAAAATTCAAGATGAATTTTAAAAAATTTGGCGACTTTATTGAAATCCATTCAAAATCTGACCGAATTTCCCAAATTCGGCAATAAAAAGGCCAATCTGGCAACCTAGGTGCCGCCGCATTCCATCAAAACTTCTCTAATCCTCAAGGGGGAAATGAAGTCACTAGTATTGGTTCTTTAAGTTTCTGCGCATGCTCGAATTGCAGACTTGTTTTGCCTGTCGGGCGATAGTAGACAGATAAATAAAAATTCATCTGGAAGGCGAGTGTTCTTTCTGATTAAAACCTTTCTACTCTCGTGTAACCTTGGCGCACACTAATTTCAGCTGTTGGCGCTAATAAACAGCTAGATAAGCAAAACTCATATCTGGAAAACGGGACTTCCCCTTACTTCTGATGAATTGTGAATTTTATTTTTGTTCCGTTCTGACTGCGAGGTCATCTCTTTCTGACTTCTGCTGAG
>BGPR01008759.1:40953-61579 GCA_013235015.1 Araneus ventricosus | reverse complement strand
ATCCATCTGCTCAACCGACAACTGCTATGAAGAGGTTGAAAAAAAATTGAAAATACTAGTAAGTATAGAAAGTCGACAACAATGAAAACAGAAACTAAACATTTAGGCAAAACTGATCACTTTAAAAAAATCTCAAAATTCAGTAATTTAAGATAGAAATCTAAACCAACTTTATTAGAACGGAAAATCGTGTTTCTTCCTGATATTCATCTATTGGTCGTACAATCTATTCTGTCCACTTAATGAGAAATTAAAGGAAATCAACCAAAAACAACACACAAAACATAACAAAAAAACAGATTAAAATCTGGTACCCCTGGCTCTTGCGGTGTAATTTCAGTCACTATTTCATGACTATCTGTGTGCCAAATTTCATGGCTAAGTATGATAGATCTGTCTGAACATCGTAGACAAACACACACACAGCATTACTTCAATACTGTAAACATTTTCGTTTCTTTATAAGCATTACTTAGTAGTACGCGCATCGGCGTTGCCCTGGATCGATTTCAGTCAGTACAAAAAGCCCACATTACACCGTGTATAAAATGAAAGTTTTAAAAAACTAAATCGAAACAGGAAATATATATATTATTGAGTTGGTCCGCCTCCTTTTTCCTCCTCGGACTGAGTACCGTTAAATCCTAAATAATGTGTTAAAAAATTACAGGAGTTAGTTACACCGCGAGCAAAAGTGCATATGAAAGCTAAAGAAATAAGTAGAGATATGGTGGCCACTAATTGAAGTCATGGAGCAGAGCATCATCTCCCTGCAGAACGCTAAAGTAATGACGTCACCCTTGCCCTTCGCCAATGAAATAAGCCTGCAACGTTCCGAGACTGTCGTATGGAAAGTTTAAGTAGAGGAAATATATTTCACCAACTACCAGGAAAATTAATTTTAAAACTAAAAAAAAGAGGGTTTTAAACCTTTTCGTTGTTGTTTTAAACCGACACAACCGTTCTAGTTATAAGTTGCAAATTCAAAATAATAGCATATTAGAAGTCGGATGCAAATAAACGGTAAATCAAAAGTAACATCTTCATAAACTGTATTTTTAAAATTCTCAAAATTGGTAAATCTATGAAATTCAAACTAACTTGATTAGGGAACGAAATATGTCTGAGGGTATATATTTCTTATCAAACTTACTTGGGAATCTATTTCTATTGAGAAATTAGTGAAAAATCAACCAAAACAACATTAAAATATTAAATAAAAAAAATTTTAGATTAAAATTTAAAATTTCTGGTTTAGAGGAAAAGCATTCAGTCACTATTACGACTACCTGCGTGCCAAATTTCATATAGTTTCGTAGTGAGGATTCTGTCTTGACATCGGCATTTGCAAACATATCAATAATGTCACACACGCACACACACGCACACACACACACACAAACATTGCCTTTTGGCGGAGTAGACTATAGAATGGCGCGCACGGCGCGTCTGAACTGTGGACTTCAAAACATGAAAAAAAATCGTCAATAACACGAAAATACAACAAAAGAAAAGATATTACTATTGATTTTTCTCCATGAGAATGACATAGAAGTGCTGGTGCACAGAGTACGTTATTCCAAACAATAATAAAAAAAATTGCAACGAAAATCTTATTGGGCAATACAACCGAACGTAGGTAAGCAATGAAATGGTTAAAATATCTTTTTTAGTTTTTTTAAAATTAATTTTTTCCTGGTAGTTGAACGATATGTTTCCTCTAGCGAAGCTTCCGCCCACGACAGTCTCCGGAACGTTGCGGGCAATTTCATTGGCTGAAGGGCCAGGGTGACGTCATTACTTTCGCGTTCTGCGAGGAGATGATGTATTTACTCCATGACTTCGATTATTATTTTTAAGCGTATCTTAACTTATTTCTTTGGCTTTCATACTTTGCTCGCGGTGTAATAAATATCACATCGTAATTTTTTAACATTATTTGGATTTAACGGTACTCGGTCGAGAGGAAAAGGAGGCGGACCAACTCAATAATATATATATATATTTCTGTTTTGATTTAGTTTTTAAAACTTTCATTTATGCAATTGTATGTGGGCTTTTTTTTATTTTGTTGAAATCCCGATCCCACGGGCAACGCCGTGCGCGTACTGCTAGTTAAAAATAAAGTTGAAATAAATCTAAGTCATTAAAAGCCAAAAATCACTCGATTTTTTTATGTATCGAAAGAAAGATATGTTTAATCAGACAGAACTTAATTAGACACGTTTTTCATAAGATCCACTCTAAGTGTGACATAAGGAAATTGTGACAATCGCTTCATTAAGGGATAAGAATTATCTATGCTGAATATTCTCTAAACTTTCAAGATAAGATAACCAGTGGGACATGAGGTATAATGCTATCTTTTTCATCGATATTCGAATGAAATCACAAAGTCTTTATAGATAAAATAGCGATTAAACGTTCTTTGCTGGTATATAATATTGAAGCTAAATTTATTTGATCAATGTTAAAGGAATTAAAACGTGGAAAGACACAAGTTTGTAAGAATAATGCCAACACTTTTAAGTTTGAGAAAATAATTCGAATTTCCACCTAACATTCAAAGAGTTTGACGTTTTGCTATTGTCGAAAGAGTTAAAAACGTATTTCTGAGTTTCATTTCATTTCGTTAACTTATTTAAATCTAAGAGATTTTTAGTGTTTTTTTTTTATTTTATTGATAGAATATTCAATAATCATGTTTGTTAATGAAAAAAATAAGCTTAAACAACTGAAAAAGTGAACTTGAATTGTTGATGCTAAATTAGAATGGTTGAAGCAAAATTAAATTAATCTATGTTAAAGGAATTAAAAGGTGGAAAAATATGAGTTTGTGAGAATAATGCCAACACTTTCAAGTTTAAGAAAATAATTCGAACTTTCCACGGAACTTAAAAAGAGTTTGACGTTTTGTTATTCCTGAAACAGTCACAAATCGGAATTCTAAGTTTCACTTACTTATTCAAACCGAAGAGATTTTTATTGCTCTTGTATTTTATTGGTAGAATATTCTATAATCGTGTTTGTTAATGGAAATGTAAGTCAAAACGAAGTTGAATGGTTGCTGTTATTGAAGCTAAATTTATTTGATCTGTCTTAAAGGAATTAAAACGTGATAAGACGTGAGATTTAAGAATAATGCCAACACTTTCAAGTTTATAAAAAATAATTCCAACTTTAAAAGTGTTTGACGTTTTGTTATTCCCGAAACAGTCACAAATTGGAATTCTAAGTTTCATTTCGTTAACTTATTCAAACTTAAGATATTTTTAGTGCTCTAGTGTGTTGATTTTAGAATATTCTAAAATCATTTTTTGTTAATACGAAAAATAAGTTCAAAACGAACAGCGAAGTTGAATTGTTGCTGTTATTGAAGTTAAATTTATTTTATCTATGTTAAAGGAATTGAAACGTGGAAAGACATAAGTTTGTAAGAATAATGCCAACACTTTCAAGTTTAAGAAAATAATTCGAACTTATAAAGAGCTTAACGTTTTGTTATTCTCGAAACAGTTAAAAACGGATTTATAGGTTTCATTTCGCTAACTTATTCAAACCTAAGAAATTTTTAGTGCTCTTGTATTTCATTGGTAGAATATTCAATAATCGTGTTTGTTAATGGGAAAGAATGAGCTCAAACAACTGAAAAAGTGAACTTGAATTATGAAAGAAAAATAAATCGAAGCTGGCTCATTAGAAGAATTATTCTTATAAAACTGATTTAATTAAAAAAAGATTTTATGAGAATTAGCATCTAAGTAAGCTTTTTATATTTAAGAAGAGAAAAAAAAATGAGTAAGATTTTGAAATTTTCCTGAAAACCAATTAAAAATTCGCACGACGAAGAAAAAAAAAATGAAAATAAAATAAGATTGTAAGATCAATTCGAGAAATTTTTGTTCAAACAGCCGAGAAAATTCTAAGTCTCAATGAATGGGAAAAACGTTTGAAATATTTTCAAAGTCCGAAAGAAATATGTTTAAATGGATTAATTAAATGTTAGCATATTAAATAATTAACATAAATTTTAATTAATGTTAAGTAATGATTGAAAATTGTTTAATTATCGCATGAGAAAACTGGATTAAGGTGATGTGTCCTTAAGATGCATCGGGTGATTTGGGCTTGATCCTGCTAATTAATTTTAAAGTTTTTAATTTTCGTGTTTAAATGCTTTATTTTAATTAATGTTAAGTAACGACTGAAAATTGTTTAATTTTAAATTCTTATGCTTAAATGCTGTATTTTAATTTTCAAGTTTTAATTGTTTTATTTTAATTAACGATAAATAATGATTGACACAAATCTATGAGAGAGAGAGATTAATTGTAAAAGGATGTTGAAAATTCTAAGTCCCTAAAAACATTTCCAAAATTTTTCAAAGTTCGAAAGGCAGATAGAAAAAATAATTAATTCCTTATCGAGAAGTGGCTTGGGCTTAATTTGTTAAGTTCAAACCCACCCTTAAACAAGTTGAAATAAAAACACGAAAAATAAAATACGCAAAATAATTATTTTAAAAAATATTATCACCACTAGATTTCAGCATGGGTATTTGACCACGGTTACAGTTATCAAAGATTAATATTTCTAATTGATAATAATTAATAACAGAAGGAAGCAAGTCAAGAAATCCTAAGCCCCTAAAAACATTTCCAAAATTTTTCAAAGTTCGAAAGACCGATAACAAAAATAAATCCTTATTTCAAGTCCTAATCTTGAAAATTCCTTATCTGAGAAGTGATAGGGAAGGGAGGGGAGAACCCTGATGTGGCTGAACTCTCATTTTCTATCTACTGCCAATAATAATAATTTTTTTTTCATGCGCATTCAACTTCCTAATTATACGATTAAATTAATGAAAAGAGAGAAATATTAGTCGTATTAGACGGTATCTTATCGGCAATATTGCGTTCGGGATCAGAATAAGAGAGGGCAGGATCAATTACCGTTGCAGTTTCACGTCTCCAATAGCCACCGCAACCAAAAATACATAGTGTAAATTTAGCTACATTAACAGAATGTTTCGAAGCAATGCAAGGGTTATTCCGAGACGGAGCTTAGAACCTCGACGTCACATTTAGCGCCCGCCAGGCCCACAAACACGGATCTTCGGTAGAATCGCACCTAGAGCCTTCTGGTCCCGAAACCGAGACCTTAACACCAGGCCACCAACGAATGTTATTGATGCGCGCAGGGAGCAAATTAAACTTTTTATAAAGTGCGTAGAATTGTTACTAGATTCAGACACAGTAAATGCAAAAGAAGGATGTGTTAGGGTGTCGGCATCTTTGTTGGCTCTGCCAATTTCAAAGACTGAAATAATCTCGTTGTTTCGCTCTCATTCTGGCAGGGAATAAACATTGTACACCCTATCTCAGAGACATTGCAATGAATTAAGATCCCTATATTCTTCTGTATACAGGATGATTCGCTCGCTACCAGCGAGACAAATTTACAGGGGGTGTAGGGGGCACAAAGACAATTCAAAATTGCATAGCACATTGCAGGGTCCAAAATGCCTTCTACGCGAGCTACGGTTAAGAGAAGCAAAGAAAAAGAACAGAAACAGCATCACTTTAGTGTAACAGAAATCATTTTAATGACAAGTTTTATATTGGTTAAAAATTACATGCTACAGAAGGTGTTCGAAATTTCAATCAGAAGCAGTCACACAGGCTTCACAGAGGCGCCGCATGGATTTCCTAAAGTTCTGGAAGATTCCTGGCATGTCTCGCATCTCCCCATCAGCTAGTAGTAGCTGACGGGGAGATGCGAGCGACAACGTCTTCAACTGCATCAACTTTAGTCTCGTACATCAATGTCTTCATTCGACTCCAGCACAAGTCCAGGCATGATAGGCCCAGCGATCTAACAGGCCACTGAACTGGACCATCACGACATATCCAATGCTTTCCGAATGTAACGTTTAGATGTTAGCGGATGTCATTGGTGTAATGTGGGGAGTACCATCATGCTGGAACCACACTGAGCGGAGTAACGACTGAGGAACATGTGCTTCGCGGGAAACTTTCCTCGTATAAACGCAGAGCGGTGCGCCTGTTACAGTCAGCAGCTCCATACATGAGGTACATGTCGGCTAGTTTAACGTTTGAATACTCATCCTACTGCCTCGGGAACGGGTTCGCAAATGCTGACTTCCAGTGGGATCGCTGTTCACGCAACCTTCCATTCAACGCCCTCTACCGCATGACAAAGGCATTTCGGACCCTGCAATGTAAGCGATTCCGATTTGTCTTTGTGCCCCTTACACGTTTGTCGCACCGGTAGCGAATTACCCTGTATATCCTGGATTTTATGTAGCGGCAACGTTAAATAATTAAGAAGGTAAAACTGTTGGCTTTGTACAGAGCTTAACATTTCTGTTCCTATGTCAAAATTAAAACTTACTGAGTTGATGGTAATTCTTTAAAGAGAGGAAGAAAAAAAAAATGCAAATTTTAAAGAATGAACATGAGCAACAAACTAAAAACACATGCTGTTTATTACAAAAACTAAATAATTGCTTTATTAACAAGTATCCAATTACATTCCTTTATGCACTGCCACTTTTGAACATTTTACAGCCGATAGATGTGTCAATAGACTTAAGAGCAATTCGTAGCATTTAATTGTATAGATTTACATCTCAAAAATTTTTTTATCAAAAAATTACATGTAATGAATTTACACTCTCATACTTACAAAAAACGAAGCATTTAGAATGATTCTATCATATCGCTACCTATTTTAGATAACTTCAGCAGCCATGTTTCTAAGGAATTGAATAAACGCATGGTATAAAAAAATTGCCTGGTTTCCTTGAAAATTTACATTATATTAAAATCACTGATTTGCCGTTAGGCTATGGCACTTTGTGTGGCAAAACATCTATTTAGGACTGGATTTAAGTCAGACAGTTTAAATAATTTACTTCGCTTGTATAAGAGAACTATGAAAATGCAAAAAGGTGAGGAAAGTTTTAGAATTTAATTGCACTGTGTAATCAACAGATGTATTCATTCAAGGCTTTTCATATTAATTCATTTTTTTAGAAAACTTCATTTATCATGAAATATAGAACAATACAGAACCTATTAAGGACAAAATAAATCTGTTATGACAGAAGTTCATGCAACGACTAGAGAGCCTGAAGTTATCACGACTAGATGACCAATAATAATCCGACCACAATCCCCGAAATTTTAAATGATGAACATTTCAAAAATATAATCCTTGCAAAATTTATGTAATTATTCAACTAACAAATAAGTCGAAATTTTATAAAAATTTTATTTTAACGCTAATCTTCCAACATAACTGTGAATATCCATTTTGCAATGGAAACATCCCAACATAATTTGATTAGAGAATATATATATATATATACAAATATTTAAACAGAATACATTTATTTAGGCATTTTCATGCATAAAAAAAGCTTGAAATGGTAAGAATTAATTTTTCTATCCAGAATAAAGTGAAAAACCTATTTTAACCCATTATTTTTTCTAAACTTAAGGCAAAAACAAAACAATCATTCTGTTAAATTACTATATATCAGATTGAGGAAGATTTAAGTGTTCAGGATTAGAAGAAAACAGAATTTGAAAGACAGGGCGCTTTAACCAATTATTTGAAAAAAAAAATGAAGTTTCATTTTTCCTTAATAAATACTTTCATCAAATACCTGAAATGAATTTTACCAGAGACTGGTACAAGCACTTGAAGAATTTTCATGTGAGCAATCATAATTTTGTTCTCAAGTAGACAAAAACATAGCAACTGAGAATCTCTGTTATGAAATTAATTCATAAATAGTATGATATGTGAATTAACTATGCTCCTTAAAGGATATGAAACAGAAATAATCATCACTTTTAGAAAAGTCATGCAATAAGAAGCCAAAAATGAAGAGACATGGCTAAGAGGACAGGGAAGGGGGATATCTAACTGGGTGAAAAAAAAATTAAAGTTGTGATTTCTCCCTCAGAAAAATTACTGAGCTTTTATAATAAAAACTTAGAATGGTGATAACATTTTAAAAATCTTTCTTTACTTGTATATTTCTGTAACGTTCCTATCAAGATACCATGTTTCTTGCAACAAAGAAAAGTCCATAGACATGGGTCTACTTACTACGCGTTTCAACTAACACCACTTTGGAAGAAGATAAGTTTCATTTTAGTGAAAAATCTATCATTAAAGTAAAAACCGTTAGAAACCCGAGTAAGATATATCTGTTATACAAATCTATACTAAGTGACGTATAAATACGCTTCATAAAAAGGCATCCAAAGTGAGGAATTTATCAAGAGTATAAAAATACTCAGCTACACTTACTTCTGTAGTCTATTTATCTAAAATACAGTAGAATTGCTAAATAAATGGGAGATCTATTCCTTGTAAGGTTTTTAGATATGGTTGAAGATTTAACAGCTAATAAAATTTGATGCTTATAGAAATGCATCCCTCTCCAAATCACCCTTGCTAGGTTCAATAATTATTTCAAAAGTTGAGGCATGACTGAACTACAATGGCTCAGTTTCTGTTTTCCGAGCAAAAATCCTATGGAATATGGATAAATCGTAAGAGGATTCACAGGAAGAGAAGAATTATGTCTTGTAAAGAATCGTTTGATTCACATTTCGATTCAAATTTAAAAATAGCAGGTTTTAAGGTTCAAATAAAAAAAAATCAATGAAAGGTGTAAATAATGTATTAATTTAAAACTGAAATGAAAACTGTGCCCTTTCTAAAGTAATCTTGATCTAAAATATCAGTATTACAATGGCTTCATATACCATTAACTATTGTTTTATATACAAAGGATATGCTGTGATTTTTTTATGGAAACCAGGCAATCACTACACTTATTTTCACAACCAATACAATAACATAAGTAGTAATATAGCAGCATAATGGTCAACACGACATTACTTCCTCCTAAAATGAAAAGTTTGCAAAGCTTAAAGAATCAGCTGAAATAGGCAATCATGGGATGGATCTCTTATGACTTGCTGAAGAGGACACCACTTATTTTTCTTAAGCGTGCAATTAATATATACTCTACACACGAGTTTGTTATCATAATATATATATATACATTCCAAAAATATAACAGGTTCCTTTTTCATGATGCACAAATCTGAAACAAGAGAACATGGAAAAAATGTGCTTCCAAATGTGCGTGCTTTGAAAGTTATAATGCATCAAAAACATATTTCATGTTATTTAGATAAAATAATGAACTATGGTAAGAAAAAATAAAAGAAAGAAAAGAATTTCATAATTCATTCAATTTTTTATAACTAGAGGATATACACGGCTGGATTATTTAAAATATTATGACAAAAAGAGCAACTAAAACAAATGATTCAAATTAAGAGTTTCTGACATTAAGGAAATTAATTAATTTTATTAAACATGATTTGGCAATATTGTGTAACAGGCCATCAAAACATTGCACATAGACAATAAACAGTTTGCTGTTACTGAAAATCAAACTCTGTAGTAAATATAAAAGCACTTATATTTTTCCATAAAAATACATTATTTTTATTTGATTTCAATCCAGATGCTTTTCTTTTAATACTGCAAAATCTCCAGAATACATAACTAAAATAATCAACATTTATTAGTTTAAAAAATCGTAAAAAGCATTGCACATAAATTATTTTTGTGTATGTAAAAGAGAAACAAATGATTGAACACCATTAACCACTTAAGGACCGACTTATTTTGATTGCCTTGCAAACCTATGGAACTTGGAACGAGTTAACTCTGCTTATGTCCTTAAGCGATTAAGAAACAAAACTAATATAATTTCATGATCACTTTAAAAAAACAAGAAATGAGACAGGTATTTTTTAAGGTTTTTAAATTTCTTGGTAAACATTAGTATATGTTGACTGGTGAACAAATTTCAAAAACAGATAAGATGCGAGTAAAATTAAAATTTCTTTTTGAGCATCTAAAGATGCAATAACAATATCTTAGCTTTTTCAACGTTTTTATTAACTGAATAAAATAAAAAAAAGTACCAAGGGACAAAAGATAATACAATAAAGATGCAATAATGATTAAGAAATTTCATCCACAAGAAAGAAATATACAAAAGCTGAATTACATAATTGAGCTAAAAATGCAAAAAGTTCATTGACTAGTAGATTATTTAAAATCATAAATAATGTTCTTCACTGATTACTTTTCAAACATTTTCGAGTTTTTCATCCCACGAAACCAACAGTTTCAGCCGATACTCAATTGATACAACTATGAATGTTGCATGCATGTATTGAATACTTTTTAACAGACTAGTTATATAAATAAATCCAAATTCTTTTTAAAGATATATTTATGCAGCAATATAGTCTACTAATAAATAATTTTAAAAGCATCTTATTGCAGCCCTTTCTATGCATGTTGCGAGATATTTTACATATAAAGTCAGATAAACCAAGAAATATGATTATAGGATTGTCACATATTGCATTTTATTTGCAAATGCCTAATTATCAAAATTGCAAGAAGCTTTAAAAATAATTTACAATTAAGCTCTCCGATAGTGTGAAATCGATTAAAAACAACAAAAAGAATTGTTCTGCAGAAATAATGAACTTTTTGGCAACTATTTACTGAAATTCACTCACATAGAAAATAGCCACATGTCAATTGAAAAAGTACATATACATAACCAGTATCATTTGTAGACAAGGAGCCATACATGTTTCAATATAGTATAAGGAAATAACTTCTATTGTCATGGATTTTAAAATTAACTTCAAAATTAATCCTTCTTTAATAGCCAAGTTATTTTTTTATACTTCTGCGGTAAATATAGAATACATATTTTTCGGTTTTTCTAGCTTTATATTATATTTTTATTACAATATGAAGCAATGTATAAGACACATAACAACTTGAGCGTCTTTTGGAAAGCAGCTTGGATAATTGTGTACGATTTCATTACTTTTATCTGATCATTTTGTTATAAATGAGTTTCTTTCTTAAAGGGTAACACATTTGGTTTCACAGATTCATCATACTGCGAAACATGTTTGTTTATTAGCTGTCCAGGGTGATTATTTATGGCAATATTAGTAACTTGCTTAATAGAATTACTTTTAACTGGAACAGCAGACAGCACATTGTTGCCTTTATAATTGGGATTGGTAACTATTCCATTTCGCCGTATGCGAGGTTCGGTGGGTCTTGGAATAGGATGAATGGAATCTATGGGACCACTGGTCCCAGATATACGTCGAGGTAAATGAGACTGTTTACTACTATTGGTTGTCTCCTGAGCCACAGAAGATATTACAATAGGTACATGAGTAGAATGAGGAGCACCAGATCCACCTTGAGGACTGGTCATCTGGACAGGAGATAGTCGCTGACCTTGTACATCACTTAATGGGCTCTGTGGTGGACTAAGTACAGGACTGTGAGGTTCACTTAAAGGAGAAAGCAATCGACTGATACGATTTCTATTTCTAGTACACTGTTGTAGTTGTTGTGTGAAAGTCATGGGCGAACCTCTTTTGCTGTTATGGATGCTTGAAGAAGCTGGCAAATCTAAAACCTCATCTTGACTGACTTGATGAGACTGTTGTTGCTGAGGTTGAGAATGGCTTTTAGAAGTTGATTTGTTAGTGGAGTTTGTCAAATTACTAGAAGATTTTGATGACGATTGATTCGAGATGAAAGAGCGTCTTTTATCTACAGTTGATTCTGGAGATTCCACTGGAGAGGGAGCTGCAACTCCTGGTTGGCATAAGATAGCACTACTAGGCTTTGTTTCAGCAGTTGAAGCTGATGTCAGAGATGTTGTGCTAACACTCCCAGAGAAATTATTAACATTCCCGCTTTCTTGAAGATTTGCCATATATTCTTCGAGAAGACTAATAACACTCTCATGTCCACCTTTGGTGGCAACTCGAATAGGATTTCTTCCAAACTGATCCGCATGATTTGGATCAGCACCATATTCCAGCAACACTTTGACAACTTCCAAATGACCCTCTTGAGCTGCAATGCAAAGAGCAGTGGCACCTTGATTACAAACATGATCAACAATGGCATTTCTTTCAAGAAGTAGTCTAACTACAGTGACATGTCCCTGCCAGGCAGCAGACTGTAGAGCAGTACGATAGTCATTATCAATAGCATTAACATCAGCACCATGATTCAAAAGAAGTTCAACCATGTCTGTGTGGCCCTGCCAGGCTGAGACATGAAGTGCTGTGCGGCCTTCTAAATCACGGGCTTCTACATCAGCTCCTTGAGATAGTAAAAATTCTGACATTTCTGTACGATTTTCAAGAGCCAATAGATATAGAGTTGATCGACCATCAGCATCTTTGTAGTTCAAATCAGCCCCATGATATATCAACAGTTGAACCTAAGAATAAAAAGCAATTAGAATCTTTTTCAAAACACATATTATATTATCTGAAAATTAAGACTGTATTAAATATCATTATAATAAATAAATATAATCAAAGTAAGAATATTTTTGGGTTTATTTTTGAAATGTGCACCAATCTGTGCTAGGACTTTTTTAAAACACGCAAAATGTTCCCTATTCTACAAAATTTTGAAGTGAATGTAAATAGATAATCTACGACTATTAATAAAATAAATTATTAAGTAAACTTTGACATTAACTTGATGATAAATTTGAATTCTAAATGTGACTGAAAGATAAAAAATATAAATAAAATCTAAAAATTCACCAATTTTATCAAACAACAATTAATACATAGAAATTATCAGTAATTACGATCCAAAAAGAAAAGCCATGTTGTTTAAGTTCTATATAAAAGAAATGTTTGATGTAAACAGATTTACTAAATTAGAATGAAATGCATGCAATCTATTGCCAAAAGACTATTCAAAAATTTCGATTTGCTTATATCAACCATAAAACCTTAAAATCAACAGTTTTGAACAAGAGGACAACAGGGTGTCCACTCTAAACAATGCCCAATAGATAATTTCTTAACCGTTAGAGAGAGAGAGAGAGAGAGGCATATGGAACCATCGGAAAAAATGCTTAAATGATATAAGGAAATATATTTTACGCTTTTTTTAGTACATAAATGTATTGCTGAAAAAAAAGATGAAGTCTAAGTTTTTATACAGTCCCTCAGTCCTATCAGACATATTTAGAAAATGTTCTTGACACACTAAGATTTTAAGTAAAAAAAAGCTCCATTCTTCTTCAAGTAAAACTGACTGAATCATGGAACTAACACCATATTGCTGACTTACACCACTTTAGACCATTTTAATAGTTGCCTTCAGGAAGAACCTCCAATCAATGTGCAGCATTGCTTGATGCAGCATTGGTTTAAAATTATAAAATACAAAGCTCCATAACTCGGTCAGTTTTAGTCGTAGACTGGAACATTTTTCCCATTCAAAATGTTAGTATGCCATGAATATTTTACTAAACATGATTAATAGGACCGGGAGACTGTATAAAAAGTTCGACTTCATAATTTTTCAGAAGTATATTCCATGTACCCAAAAAGCATAATTCTTTATTTCATTTTAAGCAATTTTCTAATTGGAAGTATATGCCTATCTCTAACGGTTTAGAAATTAGTTATTGGGTAATGTTTAGAGTGGACACCCTGTATAAAGCAATGTGAGTGTACGAATGCCTCAGCACATGCAATTTAGATTCAAAAGAATTTTATTTGTCCATCATTCAACTCATTAAAATTTCAAATTACAGGAGGGGTATAATTTCAATTACTTAACATACGTAAACAATTTAATTTTGTGCATAATTAACTTATTTGTCAGTTTAATATATACAGTTATTTGTTTTTTTCTCCTGCTGCTTAAACATAAAAGAATAGTATACAAGTCTAAGAAAAAATCGGTCTTGATTGGAACACTTTCACAGCTTTAAATATGACTGCAGTAATATAATACTAAAGTTTTCCTTTGTAAATTTAAAGATCTAAAAATTTCAAAATGACACCGATTAGTTCCAGGAAAAACAAAATGCTCCAATTTACTCTGCTTTAATATGATAAATGCTGAGACGATTCAATGATATTTATGCTTGACTATCCAATTAAGCATGTAAAACTAATGTGATGCATGTAAAAACATGAATGAAAGCAAATATTATCTAATACTCCGGAATTACACATATACTCTTATTTTATAACATCTTAAGACTTCTGGAAGAAGTAACTTTTTTTAATAGTCCACTCAGTTAGAACTATGAAACATACTTTTTTAACAGACAACAAAGGAAACAAATTTTGAAATTAAGAGTAGGCAACTCCTAAAAATGCCTGATATTTGTTCTTCAAATTGTGAAATTATATTACAATTTCACAAATATGATTTCATCAACAATTTGAAAAAATTTCCAAATCAATGACTCTTTGAAAAACTGAATACTGCTCACGAAATCAATACTTAAAAGACTTGGTCTAACTAAATTTTCACAGGATTCTAATATTCCAGCAAAAGTTTTTTCGTCTGATATTCAACACAATTATATGAAACAAAATGCGCACCACTCAATAAAAAAAACAATTTTAAGAATTCACAATACATATGTAAAAAATCACACTTTTACATGAAAAATTATATTCTATCAACAGTAAACATTTTTGTTAAAATAATTCTATTTTAATAAAGAGTGTGAAAGAGATCTGCTTTTAAATTGATGGCAAAATAATTAGAATAAATTTAAGATATTTTCGGGAGTTATAGAATGAAAAATCAAAAAATTCGAAGGTGTATTTTTTTTCTTCAAGTTCTTATTGAAACACATCTTATTAATATAGGCTCTTATTAATAATAACTTATAAAACGATTTTAATGCTGTCCTTTTAAACATGCTCATAAACTGTATTGAAAAATAGGGGTTTCATGAACATATTTTATTTCCTGAAGGCAATTAAGAGAGAGTAAAAAATATACATATTTTCTGTTGAGTCTGATTTTGTTCAAATATTGTAATGTACTGAATGAATAATATATTTGCATTTCTATGGGCCATAATTACATAGTTAACATTTCTACTTAATAGAACTTGCACCAATCACTTGTATTATTTTTCAATTAGCTCAAAACTTTGCACTAATTATGCTGCACACCATTTGCTGCCATACTGTATAAGAACCAAGGAAATCCTTAGATTTATATTTCTACTAAACTTGGTAATATTGTAAATATTTACATTATATTAACTTCATTCTCTTGTTCTATTTTAAAGATATAATATTTGTTTACTATAGCCAAAATTTTCATCATTTGTAATGGTAACAACACCTTTAAAAATGAAAATTGATCGATTTTAGCTTACTTATTGCTCAGAGGTACTTCATTCTCATTACAAAAATGCACACAAAATTCACTTAACTGTTTCTTTGTGTCCTTCTAATGTTGCAATTCTTAATGCTGTCTTGCCATCATGTGCTCGACAATCAACCATTGATGGAGCTTGTTCTAACAGCTTCCTCACTAGTTCACTATGTCCTTCCTGAGCAGCAAGGATTAAAGGAACTCTTCCATCATTATCGATTTCTGTAATTTTAGCCCCAGCTTCCAATAACAACTCACAAGCTTCAATATGTCCTTCAAAAGCTGCATAATGAAGAGGAGTCCAACCACCATTGTCACGATGCATTTCATCTAAACCTCGATCCAACAGCTGCCGAACAGTGTCTGGATCTCCTTGAGCAGCAGCAATGGATAAAACAGTACGTCCTTCAGCATCAATCGTATCAACAGCTGCACCCCAGAACAGCAACAGTCTAACTACTGAGGAATAACCCATGGAAGCAGCAGCAACTAAAGGCGTTCGCCCATTGTTATCTGCATGATCTACATCAGCTTCATTTTCAAGAAGTAATTCACAAACCTACAGCAAAGAGGGAAAAATGTACAATGCCATTTTATATACAATAAATCTGAAGTATGAATTTTCAAGAGCTGCAGGTAATTTAACTACGATACGAATTTTCGGGGATATGAAATCAATGGCGTGACTAGGGTGGGGCACGTGCCCAGGGAGCAGTTGCCAGGGGGTGCAAAATTAAGGAATTAATTGGTTTTATTCAAAAGATAAGTAGGTTTTTTTTGTAGCTCTTATTACCAATATTCTTAAAGATTGACATGGTTTCAACAGAGTGCGGGGAAATCTTAAGGATACGGTCATTTTTACAACCAGTAAACCTCAAGCTGTGACAAAATAAAGAGTAAGATTATGGTTTCAGAAATTTTTTCCCCAAACCCCATCAATGAAATTAAAAGCTCGTTTAAAAGGAAGTTCCTTTCCAGGGATTTGAGTCTCGGTGAGGTGGGAGATAAGAGAAGATTGTTAAGATGATTATCTCCGAGGGGTTTCTGATGGTTTCTCACAGTATGCCTGATTAATACTGACGGGATATCAGTTTCTTTGGAAGTTGGTGACAAATGGTTAGCAAAAGTATAATTTCTGTTTTCAATCAGCATTCAGTAAAAAGTGAAGGACAGAAAGTATACCTCCATTTTTTTGCATAGTGAAAGAGCACCCCAACAACTTTAAAAGACGTAAGTTTGCTATCTTTACATTGCTTTTAGTACTGAATAATTGCATAACTTGTATGATGAAAAATAGTGTTTATTTTAAATTTTATATTGTAAAACCTAGATGCAATTGTTCTACCAAATGCAAACAAAAAAAATACTGAAAGAGATAGAGAGAAAAGACCGCAAAAAGTTTTGCAATTGATGGTAAAAATTCTCAGTCCATATTGACATTGAAATCAAGACAAATGAAATCGATTTCTTTAATAATTAACGAGAACAAATACATAAAGAAG
This sequence comes from Araneus ventricosus, assembly GCA_013235015.1. Classification (NCBI taxonomy): domain Eukaryota; kingdom Metazoa; phylum Arthropoda; class Arachnida; order Araneae; family Araneidae; genus Araneus; species Araneus ventricosus. The sequence goes on along the minus strand of BGPR01008759.1, from coordinate 44,735 downwards.
AGAAATTCAATTCCTGTTGCAATGTGAAGCGTTTTCTTTCCTTGCTGAGTTACGCTATTGTCACCAATTACTTTTACTGTTAATAAACACATTAAAATTTGCCTTGACTATCAAATAACTAAACTACCAATACTCAACCTAAAATAATTATTTAAATATATAAATATGGCAGTCATTTTTTTTTGTTTGTAATCCTTATGTTTAGTACATGTACAAAAATTTCAGTATTAAAGTATTGTAATTATAAACACATTTGTTTCATTAAAAGCCAGGTAGGTTAATTTATAGCATTTCGGATACCCTATAGCCTTCAAAATTTTTCAGAAATAATGTATAATTTTTTTATGCACATAAATAATGTCTACTAAAATACTAAAGAATTGCAATTTTGCATGTCATAGACAAATTATCAACGTTATAATTTTAATTCATATTTGAACCAGCATTTTTCTTCCTGCAATAGCATATCCCCTAATTTCATGTAACGAATTTTAACTTTGTCATAAATATATTAAATTTGATTAATATATTTAAAGATATGTATGAGATTATATGATGAATTAAATTATGAATATTATTATATATGTCACTAAGGCTTTTGTATGATTTTATCTGTGTTATCAAAAGATTTACTTCAATGTTTAGAGTTTTTATATACTGTCTATGGGCAAAAAAATAATGTATGTAATTTTTTCATTTTTATTCGTACGTGCGTGGGTTTTTTCTGATTGATTAAGAGATTTGTACACATTTTATATTATTTTTCAAATATGAGTAAATGGAATGCACCTTTTATACATATATTTCTAAAGAGGGCGTATATATGCCCCCGAAATCAGAAACAAATTTAATGTAATAAGTAGTTATTATTCGGTTGGCGTTTGAGCGGAAATAATTTCCTTACTTTTAGCTTCTAAAAACAAATATAGATGGTACCAGGAGTACCGTGAATTTAAAATATGGGTGTATGATGGCGTGGCCTTGTTTTGAACTATATCATACCAAGGATAATTTCACTAAATAACGTTTTTTATTCGCAAAATTTTGTGTCTATACATATACAACTTTGGCGCCAAATTTGGCAAGAAAACTAAGTTGGCAATAGTGAAGAGTCGAAATCTCGAATAGGTTCGAAGATTCTGGAATATTACGGAAGGTCACAAAGCGCGCCAACTGATCTTATATAAACGGGCGACAAGCAGTAGGAGTTAGTTCTTATGCGGTTAGTTCGTGTGTTAACGTTTTCCCTGCTTGTCTGTCAAGTTGTTTTATCAGTAGCTCTGTTTATTGAGTTAGTGAGCTTTTTGAATAGCCATGTATCTGCGATCATCTGTATTTTGCTGTTCTGGAATCTTAATGTGTTATTAAGTCAACTGCATTCATAATGAAGAGACAAGCTTCTATTCAAAACTTTTTTGCGAAAAAACATAGTGTAAATAGGCCTGTTAGTGACAGTGCTGAAGTTGACTGTGCCAGTAACAATGTTTCTTCTGGTGTCGCAAATACGAGTACCATTGATCCAGCCCCAGCTGCGGAGGACTTCAACCAAGTAAGAAAAAATATCTATGATATTGGAAACTACTGTCAAAGCAATTCCGTTCGTTCGTTAACAAATGAAGAAAAAATTTCGCTAGTAGAAAATGTTTGGAAACCTCAACCTGTATACAAATTTCCTTCTACTTTTAGTAGTTCTAGTTCAAACCACACTAGATCTTTTCAAATGAAATGACTAGAAGAATTCGAGTGGTTAGCTTATTCTGAAGAAAAATCCGGATCTTTTTGTAAATATTGTGTAATATTTTCGCACTCCAAAAATATAGGAAAAGGAGATCACCAAGTAACAGGGGCATTAGTAACACAGGATTTTAGTGATTTGAGAAAAGCCAAGGAAATGTTTCGTAAACATGAAAATTGCACATATCATAAAAAATCAGTCTTGATTGCTGAAAACACAAAAATCCATTGTTACAAAAAAAACTGAAAGTGTTATTAATCAAGTCAATGCTCAAAGAAGATTGGATATTGAAAAAAACAGATCCCTATAATACAAACTATAAGATTTTGTGGAAGGCAGCAAATAGCAGTAAGAGGTCATCGTGACGGTGGATGAATAGGCCTAGAAGAGCCAGAAAAAAAATGACGGAAATTTTCGATCACTCCTGAGATACAGAGCTAACAGTGGAGATATTGACCTTAAAGACCAATTAATGAACAGTGGCGGGAGGAGCACGTACACAAGTTTTTTCATTCAAAACGAGCTCATTAACACGTTTGGTCATTTAATACAATCTCAAATTGTGAGAAATGTCAGGAAGACTATTTTTTATTCCGTCTTGGCAGATGAAACCGCTGACATTAGCCAAATAGAACAGTTTTCTCTTTGTTTACGGTATGCTGAAGACAAATCATACAAAATTAGAGAAGATTTCCTAACTTTTATCCCCGTTTATGAAGTTACTGGTGCAGGCTTAGCTAACACAGTGTTAGAGACCTTGTCAATTTTAGGGCTTGACTTAAAGAAAATGAGAGGTCAAGGATACGATGGCGCTGCCACGATGAGAGGGCAATTCAGAAGGGTACAAGCTTCCATCAAAGAAAAACTACCACTAGCCTTGTATACACATTGTTCTTCAAATAGTCTAAATTTGTGTTTGTCGGATGCAAGTAACATTCCTTCTATAAGAAATTGTATGGGTGTTATCAAAGAAGTCTGCAGATTCTTTCATATGTCAGCCAAAAGAACTGAAACACTGAAATCAATGATATCTGACTGTTGTCCTGAACAGAAGAAAAAGAAACTTATTTCACTATGTGTGCAAAGCCATGACTCGGTGTTTTTATTTAAAGATATTTTAGAATCAATCCTTCTCTCTCTTTTGAAAATAGAAGAAGAATCAAGTGACTCAGCACTTAAGGCACATGCTCTAAGTAGTTCTATCAGTCAATTTCAATTTCTTGTCAATCTTTTTGTTTTGAGCCAGATGCTGTCAACTACACATAACTTATCTGAGAAGCTTCAAAAAAAACATAGATCTTTCTCAAGCCATAGCAAATGTTACAAGTGTCTTAGATCTGCTATCGAAACAAATGATAAATGCTAATGACAACTTTAAAACCCTGTATGCTCAAGTAAAGGAAATCACTGCAAAACTCGACATTAAAGAAGAGATTCCAAGAGTTTGTCGCCTTCACACAGTCCGCAACAACGGCCCTTACAGCACAGAAGAAGAATACTATCGACGAGCTGTTTATGTACCTTACTACCTTGATGATTTTTGTAATTCACTGAAGGAACGCTTTGAATCTCACAAGGAAACAGTTGCATCCCTACAACACATCCTTCCAGAATTTTGTACCAAAACAGATTTCTATTCATTGGAAGCTGCTTTCAATTTCTACGAAGTAGATTTGTCACATAAAGAGGTCGTGCAAAGTGAGTTTATGTTGTGGAAAGAAAAGTGGAGTCAGGAAAAGTCTGAAAGTCTTCCCAAAACAGCCATTAGTTCTCTAGAAAAATGTGACAAGACTTTCTTCCCCAACATTTATATTCTCTCGAAACAACTAGCAGTTCTGACTGTTTCTGTTGCAACCATGGAAAGAAGCTTCTCAAGTTTAAGAAGATTGAAGACTTACTTAAGAAATACCACATCGGAAATCAGGCTTAATGGACTAGCATTGCTTTCGATGAATAGAGACATTAAAATAAGAGATGAAGAAGTTCTTGATAAGTTTCCTAGTGTACCAAGAAATCTGGTCTTCGTTTTGTAAACTTTACATAAAAA